>CAUYON010126862.1:0-160868 GCA_963573935.1 Arctocebus calabarensis | reverse complement strand
CCCCTGGGACATTGTTCTTCCCCTTCTGGGATACCTATAACTCTATAACTTGTATGTTTGAACACTTGATAGAGTCCTATAATTCTGTCAGTGAACCTTCTGCTTTCTCTCTCTTCTTTTCTGCCTCTTTAACTATATGAGCTATCTCAAGAACTTTGTCCTCTACCTCTGAGATTCTTTCTTCTGCTTGGTCTAATCTGTTGTTGATACTTCTATTGCATCTTTAAGTTCCCCAATTGACTGCTTCAGTTCCTTTAGCTCTGCTATATCCTTTTTATATTCTTCATAGCATTCATCTTTTAATTGATTCTGTTTTGGGATTGCCTTTTGATCATTTTCCACTTTATCAGTAGTTTCTTTCATTGTTTCCTTCATTTCCTTGATTGTTTTCATCATCTGTATTCTAAATTCCCTTTCTGTCATTTCTAACATTTCCTTATAGGTGGAATCCTCTGCAGTTGTTACCTCACAGTTCCTTGGGGTGGATTGCTCTGGACTGGTTTTTCATGATCCCAGGAGTTTTCTGCTGATTCTTCCTCATGAGTGATTTCTTTTATCTGTTTCCTTGCCCTAATATTCCTTTCACTTCCTCCTGCTCCTTAAGTTGCCATGCCTCTGGACTAGGATTTCGATGTGTCCTTTTGGTACAGGACCAGAAGGATGAGAAAATTGAAGAGCAAGAAGGGAAAAAAGAAAGAAAGAAAAAAAGGAAAGAAAAGAAAAAGGAGAAAGGATAGAGGGTGGGTAGAAGTGACTAAGAACTTTATAATTTCTCATACCAGTATTTTTTAAATTGCATTTTAAGAAACAAGTCTTATTAGATGGTTTGCAGAATTGGTCATTGTTGCCAAATTTGGGGAAATGCTGCAAATGTTTTTTTTCTTTTACTTTGAACAACCACAAACTATATTAATTTTTTTCTTTTTAAATTTATTTTTATTTTTTATTAAATCATAACTATGTACATTAAGATTCAGAGAAAACCTGAAGGAAAGATGGTAATTTTTCTTTTCTTTAATCCTTTTTTCTCAAATTTAAAAAATAAATATTTAGTCTCATTTTGGCATAACATTTACTAAGGACACAGTTTTTAAAATCCTGCAATTGTGGCATTTATTTGCCTAAGCTCAGATTCTTTTTTAAGAATCTATACCTTTCTCTATACCTATACCTTTCTCTAGAGTATTATAACTGATGTTTTTTGTTCTGGCTGCACAATCGATAATGGAACATCCTTCATGCTTTGGAGTAACTCTTAGCTATTTGGGAAAGAGGAATTCACCCACCTCTCATTACAGCAGGCATAGCTGTATTACCTTTTGACAACGGATGCCTAATTGCCTATTTTTATTTGAAAATTTTACAGTGGAAAGAAAATTATGAAAGTTCAAGGATATTTACTGCTATTTACAGCAGTGGTTGGGGCTACTAGCTTCCGGTACCATTTGGGATTTTTTTTTCTTATGTTTCTCACATTTTGTTACACAACAGCCAACACAAAAACCTCAGTATCTCAGTGGTGTGCGATGGAAGTATTTGCTTCTAACTCATGTGTTGTGTATTAACAGGGGTTCAGCTGAACTGGAATGGGACTTGTCTCCAGGCCTTGCGACAGCTTTAGGTTGCCCTCACATGGCTCAGTCTCCAGTTACATTGGTAGGTGTCATGAAATTGAGCTCCAAACTGTTTTCTTTTTTTTACACAAATGTCATATTCCTCTAGGTTGCTAAATATGTAACTAGTACACTATTCATTTTAATATTTAAAAGAATGCTTCTCTACCTGAAGGTTGACTATATATTATACTTAAATAAGATGCTAGATGGCAATTAAATATGGAAACTAAGGCCTGAATGGAGAATACTTATAATATTAGGTGGCAAACCACACAGGCCTGATGATGAGTGTGAATTATTCTCAGCGTGTGTCCCTTACACTTCGGGAGTTGAGCTGCAAGGTAAAGCTCCTGCACCGCTGTGACTGCTGGAGGCAATGGAGTGAAAGCACTCCTGCCTATCCAAAAAGAAAATGACATTTAAAAACTCCTTGTAATGCAAGGTAATGAGCTGATGTGATTACAAGCTAATCAGCTCCATTACAATGCACAGTGCTGCTTGGGGGTCAGTCTGATATTCCTCTTCTCGCTCTCCACATGCCACTCAGCTGCTCGTTTGTCTCTCGCTTTTTCTTATTTGTGTGCAGATTTGCTGCATTTTGTGCACTTCATGTTGTTCTAGAAGAGTCTTTTTTGTGTGTGAATAATGGTGTAAATTGGTATTGGGTGTCTGAAAATAAATATAAAATCATTGCTTTGTAAGCTCTGAAAAAAATATATTGACTAACTTGTGAAGCAATGCACTGTTGCCAGACACAGTCAGTGAGCGGCCAATACTCATGTCACCGTCTGTGCTACACAGTACGGCCTCTCCTACTGCGTTTTCCCCCCTAAAAGGTGTAATTCGTGGTGGCAGGTTATATGCACCCTTGAAGCTGTATCAGTTAAAGTTCCACTATAGTTGCATGTAAAACAAAACTGAAATGTACTGATGTTCTTACCACCAAAGGTGTTGCCAAAAAGTAAATTCAGAATAATTCTGGTCATGGCAGTAAAGTTAAGTATCTCCAGAGACAAACAGAAAATGAAAGTTGGGGGGATGAAAGTGATGAAACTTCATGGGGCTCTGGGTCCAGAAATCAAAAGCAGTGGCAGGAAGAAATCTGGGGTCTGGAGAGAGGTGGGCACCACAAACTCGCCATCCTAGTGGCGCACTCAGAATCTATCCCTGAATCCAAGCCTACTAGGGGAGGGACATACACAGCTTTCTCTGTGTAATGCTTGTGAATGAAGACATAAGTAAACGAGAAACCTCTCTTGTATAGAAAACAAACATAACCAGCAATTATAATATGATCTATTTAATAATAACTGGCATGCCCAGGTGACTGTGAGAACAGAAGTATTTGAATTGTCAAAGAATAATTGCACCTCACAGAGTTAAACAGGCCTGGAAGGAAGACTTTATTCAAGAGGTTTGCAAGAGAAGAGAGTTCAAGCCTTCTCCCCGTTTCCATGGAAACAAAAGGTGAGGGAGTTTATTGTTGCTGTTGTTTGTTTTTACTTTTGAAGTGTTTTATTATGTACCAAAGGGTAACAGACAATAGGATAGGTAAACATTTACAGGGTTCAAAAGTAAAAATTTTATAAAACTAAATTCATATGTCTAAATTACATCTCTCTTTCCTGTGCCATCCCTGGCAGCCCAACCCTAACATGCTTCTAGGTAACCATTTTTATTAATTTCTTGTTTATTTGTGCGGTGTTCTTTTGTGTTAAAAAACAAAACAAAACAAAAAAAGAACCTCCTCGTGTCTTATACATTGGTGGGAGAGTCTGTAAGCATGGCGGTGAGCTGGGGGAAAAGCCCTAGAGGGAAGTTGGTTTGGGACTTGGGGAGAAGCTGGGTTTGGTGAGATGGTCAGATTAGGCCACTTTTTCTGCTAATTGGTGCTTATCTAAATTAGGCTCCCACCCTCTTCCCTGAAAGGATTTGGGGAGGAGCTAGATCAGTGAGATTTGGCCACATGTCTTTGCTAATTGGTGCTTATCTAAATTAGTGATTTTGGGGTCATTGCAAAAGAAATCCCTGATTGTCATCTTAAAAGATGAATGCTCTAAGAAAAGGGAGGTCAGAGCTTGCAGTTGGGAAGAAGCCTAAAGCTAAATCAAGCTGAGAGAAGCTTTAATATCCTCTAGGTGCAATCTGTCAGTGGTCTTCAGAATTTCTAGATCATGATGATGATAAAATTCAAATCAGTTTTTAAAAGGCCTCTTCAAGTTTTCTTTAGAAGAAGGGAATTTAACAGTCAATACACCCCTATTGCCCACACCTCAGTGCAGACTCCCACTGCAGGTGAGGTTAATTTTAGGAACTCAATAAGAATTTAAAATAAATCTGTTTAATATTCTCCAGGAGACATATGAAGTCATGGTATTCTCTAAAGTGAACAAAAAATTACAAATCGAACTAGGCAAAAATGAAATGCAATTAAGTGCAGAGTATATGAAAAGAGGCAGTGAGACACATTGCAAATTAAAACTGTATTTCCAGGAAGAAACATTTCATTTGACTCAGTTCTAGAGAATGAGTGAATTAGAGAGGAGTAGTATGATAGTAAAAGTACCAGTAAATATGCAATTTATTTATTGTAACATGAGCATCACACTGGCTTATTAAATGGTGGGTACAAATGATTAGTTTTAAAAATCCAGCTATATTTTCCTTATGTTTATAAAAATTCTGGGACAATTTACATTAAAACTATAGAAAATTTCAATATTATTGCTAGGTCAAAATACAAAAATTAATAATTTTTCTATATACCAGTGATGATCAAGCTAGAAAATAGAATTTTAAAGTAGTTTTCAGACTCTTAAGTTACTCCAAAATAAATCTGCAATCTATGCAAGATCATATGAAAAAAGTTATAAGACACTGATAAGCTTCAGAGACAATTACAATAAAACTTAATTGCAATGTGCTTAGGAAGACTCAGTATTTTGAAAATGTCAGTCTTCACCAATTAATCTATAAATGCAATGCAATTCCAATGAAAGTTCCAACAGGTATTTAGGAATAAGATAAGATTCCTCAAGAAAGCATTGACATGCACAAAAGATCAAAAGCAGCTAAGGTAATTTGAAGAACAATACAACATAATGATTTTTTCCTCAAAAACATCAAAATATACTACTATAATGCCATAATTATTAAGATAATTACCTTTAGATAAATACAGTGAAGAAATAGAATAGTGAGACTGGAAATAGACCCCCATATGCCTGGAAAGTGAAATATGAATGAGATAACATTACCAATCTGTGGGAGAAGGAAGGGGTCTCTCAAAAAAATAACGCTGAGGTAATCAGCCAAGTGGAAATTTATCAAGTGGAAAAAAACATTAAAATAAATAGAGTTCTTCACAGTAGAACTATGTACAGGTGCAAACACACATGCAGTTTACAACTAAATTAAAAACTTTGAAAAACATTGAAAGTCTTATGGAAAAAAGAACATGTTTATAATTTAAAGATAAAATTTTTTCTTTTAGACAATTCTGCAAATGAACAAATGTGTAAATTAAGAGTTAAGAGAAACCACAAATGAGAAGATATTTAACCAATGAAAAAATAGTATAGAATGAATATTGTAGCTCTTGCAATTTATGAACATATACACACATCTCAAAACAGAACATTGGGAAAGTTGAAAACTAAACTAAACTGGGAATCCATATAACAAAACATATGGATTTTTTTTTCTTGGACAAAAAATTGTCCAAGAAATACATTAAAAGACACTAAATAAAAAAGAAAAACTATTTTGCCCACCAAAGTGGTCATGTACAAAATGCTAACACAAACAAGTGCTGGAGAGAAAATAGAGAAATAGCTCAGTGTTGATGGGTGTGTCCACTTGTAATTTTGAAGAGCAATAAGACGAACAGGTAAATTGAAAAAAACTCCATACTCTTTTATCCAGAAATTCCATTTATAGAGGTATTCCTGAGAAATTCTCAACTCATTTGAGTACAGAAACACTTATTTTGCTTATTACATCATTGTTTATAGCAACAAAAATTGAAAAGCACCAATATATCTGTTATCAGAAGATTGGATAAGTCAATTTAGTGTGTTTGTATATAAGGATATCAAACAGCATTTAATGTGACTGAATTACTACTAAATTAGAGTTAAATGTGTTAGCATGGAGAGATCTCAGAAACATAATATAGGACAAAGGAAATGATTACAAAATGATAATTATAATGTGATACTTAAACAGAAATTGAAAATATGCTAAACTTCTATCTTGCTTATGAATTCTTTCATATGCAAAATAGTATAAAATGAAGGAAAAGATCTTAAAACTTTAGGTTGGGAGGGAAAAAGGACATTCATAGAGGATTATACAAAAGGCTTCAAGGATATTTACATTGTTAGGGTTTGATGGTTCCTCCACATCCCATTTCATATGTTGAAATCCTAACCCCCAATACCTCAGAATTTAACTTTATTTGGAAATGAGGTCATTATAAACATAATTAAATAAGTCTGTAATGGATAGTGTGATCACTTAATTGAATAAAAGTGGTATCATTACACAAAGGGAAAATTGGGGCATAAATACCAAGGGACAAAGCCAAGTGAAGACAGGAATTACCCTGCCGTAGCTGAGGAATAGCAGAAGCCGTTGAGACAGGCCTGGAACTGATCCTTCATAGCACCTCACAAGTAGAATGTTCCTGCTGACACCTTAATTTCAGACTTCTGGTTTCCAGAATTGCGAGGCAGCATGGTTTTGTTGTGCAAGTTACTCAGTTATGGTACCTTTTTATGAAATCCTAGCAAACTCATACAGTTATTTTTTTTTTTATTTCTTAAAAATCGTGTATGGCAAGAATTGCAAAGATTTAAAATCTGATAAACTTTTGAGAAACTTGTAGGAAAATAAGTTTCCAAAATTTATCAAAACCTTCAAAACATTCTCTTCTCTTAAGTAAATCTATTTCTTGAAATTCAGTCTAAGGAAAGAATCAGAAATTGTTTTAAAAGATGTTGTCAAATATGGTCATAACCTACCTATGATAGTAAAAATCTAGAAACCACCTAAGTGCCCAATAAGTGGAAAATTACTTTGTAAATTTCAGTGCCATGTATTGTGCAATCTTTTTAGTAAACTTGATTACGAGTTTTTAATGATGTAAACATGCTTCTGATACAGCATGACTCAGTTCTCCTAATTATATACAGAGAATGAAATCAACTACGTGAATAATAGTTGGAAAAGGGCAACATACTAAATATAGGCAGAGTACATGTCTTAAAGTGATGGACTGGTGGTCCATTTTTATCTTCTGGTTGATATTGGTGTGCATTGTCAAGTTTTCTCAAAAAGAATACATTATGTCACAGTCATGAAACACATTTCTAAACAGATAATTTTTATTTTAATTTTTCATCCGTGTTATCCTTTGTCTTGCTATGTAATACTTTGATTCAACAAGTATTGTTAGATACCTGCACTGCGCTAGGCAGAAGTTGTTAGTAAAACCAATATATAGGAATATTCAGGCAAATGTGCAGTCTAGTTAACATCAGGACATAGGAAGTAAGGTTAAGAGATTTTCATCTCTTCTGGATCATTCTAACAGAACCTCAGTGCTTCCCCACGTCCTGTATACTGCCCTGTGGTTTATTTTCTGCGCAGTTGCCAGAGCATTCTGTCTCCAGCACAAATTTGATCATGCCTTTTTCTTCCTAAACTTATTTGGCTCCCCTTTGCCTGCAGCACTGATTCTCAACCAGGACCGCACATTAGAATTGCCCTGGTAAGCTTTTATAAATCTCCAGTGCCCAGACCTTCCTCTCTCAGAAGACCACAGTTTCTGATTTAATTAGTCTTGGGTGGCGCCAAGGCTCTATTTGTTAAAGCTCCCAGAATTTGTATTTTAGAAAGGCATATAATCATTGTGGCTACCTTTCCAGCCCTATTTCTTACCGCTTCCTCTAAGCAGACTCTGTGTTTTAGGCACTCTTGACAGTGCCATACTATTTCTCAACTCTGTATTTACCTATGATTTTCCTTCTTTCTGAAATGCACTTTTTCCCCATGTTACCTGACATCCTTTAAAATTCTGTTCAAACAATCACTCCTCTGCTTTCTCTAAGGCAGAGTCAAGCGGCTATACCCACTCTGCTCCAAAGAAGCTCAAACAAAGCCAAACGTGGAGAGTTTTAATTCCACAGCAAAGGAGATAGAGTACTTTGAAATTTCAAAGGCAGAACCATCACTCTGATAAGCCCTCAGTATATCCTTCGGTAAAAGTCCCTTTACCTATCTTTCTCCCACACCAGACTGGGAGCTCCTTGGAGGCAAGAATTTTATCATGTTGATCTTTCTATATCTTTGCACTTAGTCCAGTATCAGGCCATTTGTAGGTTCTCAAGCTGTCTGTGCTTTTTTTTTTTTTAAGAAACAACCATTAATCTGGTATGTAATGTTTGCAGAATAAATGGTATAAAAGAAAATGTGGTAGGAATTCAATGGAGAGGAAGACTGTTGGGCAAAGTTCCCACTGCATCACAAAACAATGGGAAGTTTGGGGTTCACATAGAACAGAGTGCCACTTGCTAACTATATGACCAAGAACAAATTACTTAATCTTTCTAAGCTGAGACTTCCTCGAGGATTTTAAGGATAACTATCTTAATTTCACAGGGCTCTCTGAAAACCTGGCAGAGACAGTTGGCCTATGAATGTTGCTTCCTGTCCCTCTTCTTCACTGTTTATATTTCTGTAATTCATACTTTCTGGACAAGATCTATATACTCCCTAGAGACAGAGACATTATTTTACTCACCAGTGCTATTTCAGAGGAAAGAACAGTGTCAAGCTCAAAGCGAGTGCTCAAAAAATAGTTTTTGGAATAAAGTAGAAGTTGTATAAGGTTGAAGTTTAGGTTCCCTTTAGATATAGGAAGATATAGTGAAACCATGAGTGAAAATAAGACTGAAAATGTAAGGGGGACCAAGTGTGAAGGACAAAACAATCAAGGCAAAGGTTCCAGGGAAGAAGTCAGCTCAGTGAAAGAGACGATTGAAGTAAGTAAGGTGGGGAAGACTGATCAGGGAGGAAGGTTAATTCCTAGTGGTGAAACAATAAAAACATAGTATGATATTTTACACTTAATGGGGAGATATAGAAGCATTGTAATAGCAAGGTAACTAACATGCTCCTCAGCCCAAAATTCAAGGCTGTGCCCGAGATGTGTGTGGGGTAAAACAGAGGGAAACACTCATTTTAAGCATTGAGAATACTTGCGAGAACTGTCATTATTATTAATCATTGATGTGATAGAGTCCTGAAGTACAGTGATGTCAAAAGAAATAACCATGAAGCATTGACTGCAATTGATATTACATGATAGATTCATAGAATATGATAGAGTAGGTTATGGAAAGCATGTAAAATAAGAAAAATGAAAAATAAGTTAGAAAACGGAGGACAGAAATTCACAGGGGATAAACTCAGCATTTGGGAAGTGGTAGTGGTACATCCAAATAAATGACCAGTAGGCATTTAGGGAGCTGGGGCTGGATAAACTTATGTAATAACTTACAGGATCATAATAGATCTTATAACTGACTCAACATGAAAATGACAATGACAGTTGGCCAACATTTGTAGCCGAATTCCAATGTTTTGTTTTGTTATGTTTTGTTTTGCTAACTAGGAACAATGCTTCAGGAAAAAGCTGAGTTCTCTCTGAATTTATTTAAGGAAATTATTTTAGAAAGATAATTTGATAAATGATTTCTCATCATGTATATTTGTTGCTAGAACATGGGACTTTGCCATGATTGTCCATGATTGACTTTCCTAAAACTAGATAGTGATTTTTTTTATATTCACATGGGTAAAAGTTAATAATGTGTTAATAATAATGTTCCTTCAATTTATCTCCTATAAAATAGTTACAATTGAATGGAAATGTTTGCCATATAATTTACAGATAATTCTTGGTAAATTTCCTTTTTATAGAAATGAAATTAAATGGTAGCAGTGTTATTATTTAAATCTGAAATAATTCTGAATTATTCAAAAAGTACCATTTTCCAGCATTCTTCCATCTGTGCCTTTGATCTGGATGAAATGATGAGAATTCTCTCTCTTTACAAATTAATGTCCAATTAAAAGCAGCTCCTGGGAACTGTGGGTGCTGATAATTTTAATCAGGAGCCATGGAATGGTTTATCTCATTAAATACTTGAAAGAGGTAGGATTTCATGGGCTCTCAAACATAGAGCTTTTTAAAGTAAAATTGAACATATCCCAAACAACTGGATATGTTATTTGTAATGTTACTCAAATGAAAGTATCTTTTCGGTGTACATTTTCATGTAAGCCTTGAAAATTAAATGTCAGGATCTGTCCTAGTGGAATATATACTCTGCTCTATCATTTCTTTTTTTTTTTCTTTTTTTTCCCAGATGATTATATCCTTTTGAAATTGAAATATACTAAAATATTCTATATAATACTAGAGATTTTTTCCTAAATAAAAAGGCAGTGGAAAATTTCAAGCTTAAAAACATAAGCACAGAATTAATCCTAAAGTTCCTTAAATTCAAAAAAGAAGTAAAAATAGGAAGGGAAAATTTTTCTCTGAATTGTACAGTGTGTGCTACCCCTGCTAGATGGAAACTTGTCTTACACTGGAGGCTGCTTTTGACAAATGTAAGGACTCCTGCTTGAGAGAGAAAGACTTTGCCAGTCTCCCCACAGTACTGAGGTTAGTTGACAGATGTTAAACAAAGCTCCTTACTCTGTGACCTCTTTTTATTATGCTTTCTAAACAGCTTTCCTCTTAAAACAATAGGCAAAGAAAAACCTGGAAGGCTTCTTTACAATTCATATATGATAATGCTGCCAGTCCTAGCTCCTTAAATCCTAGCTCCTTCAAGATGTTTGTCCTTCAACTATCAAGCTATAAAATGTACAATTACACGTAATGCTTTTGCTTCCACACATGCAAGTAACTGGTGAAACAGTAAACATGATGATTTCCTATATTTGGAGAGAAAAAGTAGAAACAGGAATTAAAGTCTTTGCTTCTGGAGCAAGATCCCATTTAAAAAAACATTTAAGAACTAAGGTGGAACTAATGGTCATTGACGAGTTGAAAGTCTCTAACCATCTATTTATTTTCATCACTATTAAGTGAACAGATCCATGCTCAGAGGCAGAGATGGTTAAATATTGTGGCTACTAGATTTATGAGAGATCCCCTCAAATCCTGCTCGGGTGCCTTCTGCTTCCCTCCGCAGATGGTCCTCTCAGGAATGTCCAATTTAGTGTGTTAAATGAGCCTCTGCTCTGAAATCAGGGGTTCCCAGGAGCTATCTCCTTCACACCTTACCTGGAGAAAGTAATGTTCTGTAACAAATCCTACTTTTAGTCAAGCCCAAAGGAAAAATGATCTGTCCATATTTAACAAGAAAGCCATCTGGATGGAGGATAGAGGCAAGCAGAGGGAAGATGCTCTTGGTACCTCCTGTTGTGACCCCAGGGCTGGTCCCCACTTCACCGAGACCTGCGGGGGAGGACCTCAGTTGTCATTCACCTCCCACAAACTCCCACGGTCTTTTCAAATTTGCAAAATCTTTTATTTTTCTTTCCCCAGAAATAAAATTTTTAAAGTGAACTATTTGGGATATAACGTAAGTATTCTTGATTAGCTGCTTTTTGATAGAAGAAAAAATTCTAGTAATTGTGTCTTTAAAATATGTTTATTTTATTGGTCTTAAACTTTTTACTTCTACCTCTCAGAGACGTTTGACAGCTGAGCAAACCTGAAAGCTACTAGCTAAACAGTTGAGTGCGTAGAACTACTTCTGTTTTCTCTATTTTATAATGCCAATCTTAATTAGCAAATCCTCTAAACTCACAACAAAGAAAATGTAATAATAGGCGAAAGACTCTACAGCAAAACTTCTGCAATTAATTTAATAAAATCGGCTATCTGGTAAAAGACTTGTTGGTACAATTTTTATTTAAAAAAAAATTCTTTGAGGAGAATCAGAGTTGAAAAAATAAAATATTTCAGCAGAATCAAAGGCAATTATTTTATATTCCATAACTATGTGAGGCAGGATTGAAAGCAAAGACTAGATTTGAGTTTGATACAATTGATCTATATCCTTGAGAGACCATTACTGAATATTAATCAAATGTTTTATCTCAAAAGGGTACATTGTCTTTTTTCCTAAAAATATCGGATTTTCTCATCAGCAAATGGACAGGAGGAGCTAGCAGAGTGCAGAGTCCGGCTCTTCTCTCCTGCCCCCTTCATCAACTACCCAAATCCTAAATGAGTCTCTGTTCTCACCATAGTCGCTGCCTCCCCAACCTCGAGCTGATATAACTTTGTGACCTGAACTTCTTTTTAGTCACCAACAGTCTACAGGACCAATACATGGTTGCCAATACCTTCCTAATTGCCCATCTAGAATCTCACCCTAGGAAAAACAAACTTTTGGGGATCAGAGTGAAAAAATAAACCTTTGGGGATCAGAGCAGGTTTGAGATCTTCCCCCACAAAAAAGGAAAGACGTGGAGAATCAACCCAAGTGGAAAGGAGCATCCCTTCCCACCCAAACCCTTGTACACAACCTTAAGAAAGGTCATCAGTGCTATGAGCCAAGGATTTAAGAGTGTCTTGGCCCTTATGCTAACAGGTGGAGTCTTATGTTAAAGAGGTAGCAGGTCCAGGCACATGGAGGTGATGTCTCTGCTCCAGCACAATTTCTGAAAGGACATGGGGAAATAGGATACTGGGATTTGTTTTCTTTTGAGACGCTTACATATTTTATTGTCTGTTTTTCCTTTCTTTCTTTCTCTTCTTTGTCTCCTATACTACCTCCAAAATAGACTCGATCCTACAGATTTCCTCGAGGCTAGGGAGCAATGCTTTGTCTCATTTGTCCCCTCCCCTCTGGTTTTTCTCTCTCTCTTTTTTTTTTTTTTGAAGACAAACAAGCTCACTTAAGCAAAACCGTTTTACTATGGAACTGCCTTGAGATTTGATATCAAAGCTACCATGTGGAATAAAACCATTCTGTGTACAAAATTTTCCCTAATGTTATTTTCCTTTGGGAAGCTTATGTAGATGTCTGATTGATCAGAATAAGTCTAAATAGCATGCTTCATTTTAGTTTTATTTCTTCATGATGATATTTGTACCTGACCCTGGTTTTGAGTTATCTTTAATTTGCTCTTATTGATAAATATCATTTCAATCTACCACCATTATTTGCCTCACTTATATGAGCAAAACACCAGCATAGCCCGGAGATACTGCTGCTTCAGGCCCAGACCACTGCAAAGTGAATAGCGCAGGAAAGTGAGTCACCTGCATATTTTGGTTTCCCAGTGTATCAAAGTATATTTACCACCATACTGTATTCTACTAAGTGTGTGATAGCATTTATAAAAAGGAAATATGCATACATTCATTTAAATATTTTATTGCTAAATTTGCTAGTGATTATCCAAGCCTTCAGCAAATCGTAATTTTTTTACTGGTAGAGGGTCTTGCCATGATGTTGTTGGCTGCTTCTGATCAGGGTAGTGGTTGCTAAAGGTTGGGGTTACAACAATAAAGTTTGCCACAAAAATTGACTCTTTCTTTCACTATAGAATTCTCTGTAACATTCAATATTAGTTGGTAGAATTTTACCTGCAGGAAAACTTCTTTCAAAATTAGAGTCATATTAGGTACAGTGTACAGAACCTGGGTGAAGGGTACATTTATGTGTATAATTCTGACTGAATCCATACAAAAACAAAGTATATAAACAAAACCTGTATACCCCCTAACATTCTGAGATTTAAAAAATTAGATTCTATCTCCTCAAACCCTGCTGCTGCTTCATCAACCATATTCTAAATTTTCTATTGTTATTCGAACAATTCTTAAACCATCACCAAGAGTAGATTCTATTGGAAGAAACCACTTTCTGTGCTCATCTATAAGAATTAACTCTTCATCCATTCAAGATTTATCATGAGATTGCAACAATGCAGTCACATATTCAGGTTCCACTTCTAATTCTAACGCTCCTGCAGTTTCCACCACATCTGCAGTGACATCCTCCACTGAAGTCTTGGACCCTTCAAAGTCGTAACATGAAGGTTGGAATCATCATCTTCCACACTCTTCTTAGTGTTGATATTTTGTCATCTTCCCATGAACCATAAATATTCTTAATGACATCTACAATGATGAATCTCTTCCAGAAGATTTTGCAATTAACTTTTACTCAGATTCATCACAAGAATTACTATCTATAGGAGCTATAGCCTCACAAAATGTATTTTTTTAGTAATAAGACTTAATTATCAAAGTTACACCTTAATTTACAAGTTGCTGTAAATCTCCTAATCTCCTAATATATCTCCCTCAGAGCTCTTGGGTGACCAGGTGCATTGTTACAAGCAGTAATATTTTGAAAGAATTTATTTTTCTCTTAGCAGTGTGTATTTATCTCTAAGCAGTGTGGGCTTAAAATATTTAGTTGACCATGATATAAATAGATGTTCTGTTATATCAGCTTTATTGACCCATTTATAGACAATAGGCAAAGTCAATTTATCAGAAGTCTTAATGACTTTTGGGTTTTGAAATAGTAAATAAGCATTGGCTTCAAATTTAAGTCACTAACTTCATTAGTCCCTAACAAGACAATCTACCTGTGCTATGAAGCTGTCAAGTTAGACGTTGACCTTTCCTTTCTAACGATGGAAGTCCTAGATGACTTCCAATATGAGGCTGCTTTGCTTACAGAGAAAATCTGCAGTTTCATGTGGCCACCTTCATCAATTATGTTCAATTGATCTTCTTCCTAACTTGTTGTAGCTTGTCCATTAGTATTTACTGTTCTCCTTGCATTGTCATGTTCTAGAGTTGGTTTCTTTCCCTAAACCTTTCCATAAACCACCCCTGCTAGCTTCAGCCTTTTCTTCTGCAGCTCCCTCACCTCTTTCACCCTTCATAGAACTGAAGGCGTCAGGGCCTTGTTCAGAATTTGGCTTTGGCTTAAGGGAATGTTATGGGTGGTTTGCTTTTTGATCCATACCACTAAAAATTTCTCCATATCAACAGTAAATCTGTTCTGCTTTCTTATCATTCATGAGTTCACTGGAGTAGGACTTTTAAATTCCCTCAAGCACTTTTTCTTTGCCTTCGTAACTTGGTTAACTGTTTGGGGCAAGAGGTTAACTGTTTGTTGGCCATCTCAGCCCTCAACATGCCTTCCTCACTAAGTTTAGACTTTTCTAGGTTTTGATTTAAAGTGACAGATGTGTAACTCTTCTTGTCACTGGAACACATAGAGGCCATTGCAGTGTCATCAGTTGGCCTAATATCAATATTGTTGTGTCTTGGGGACTAGGGAGATGTGAAGAGAGGGAGAAAGACAGGGAACGGCTGGTCGGCAGAGCGGTCAGAGCACACACAATAATTATTAATAGAGTTGTCCACCAAAAATAATTACAATGGTAGCATCCAAGATCGCTCATCACACATTACCATAATAGATAATAATGAGGGAACAAGTTTGAAATATTGCAAAATATGACACAGGGAGATAAAATGAGCTCATGCTATTGGAAAGACAGCAGAAAGACTTGCTTGATCCAAGGTTGTCAAAACTTTAATTCGTAGAAAAGGCAGTGTCTGTGAAGCACAGTAAAGTGAAGTGTAGTAAAGGGAGCTATGCCTGTACTCAATTAGTTTCTCAGAGAATATAAAATACTACTACCTATAATGAAATTACAACCTATTTGGAAGATTAAACATATACATAAATGAAATAAAATAGTATTAATAAGTGATATGAGAAAAGAAAAAAAAACTCTTACCATCTCTCTGAGGTAGGAGTCTTTTTGTTTTTGTTTTTGTCTGTTTTTGCTTTTAGAGTTATTGAGGAGGATTCCTTGGAAAGAGTAAACTGTGAGGAAGGTCTTGTTGTATAGTAAGATAGCAGTGAAGTTCACATTCATAGTTATTTTCATAGTGATCAGAATGACAGAAGAAAGACAGAAAATACTGAAAAATGATGAGTATACTTAAAGAAATGAGGAAGAGTCCAGTTAGTTATAAATACTTAATACAATGGTAGAAAATTATTATCCTAAATATGGAATGGGATCAGATCACGAAGAACTGAATATTCATCTTTATACTTTTATTCTGAAGAAAATAAGGGTCTCCTTATGATTTTGTACCAGAAATTCAAACTTATGAGACAGAACATTTCATCTGAGAATGGTGTTCCTACTTCTTCCCAGACCAAGCTGATATCCTATTTCTCTATAGAAAGAGTGTTTTGTTTACCCTTAAATGTGTTTTGAACACTTCTACCGAAATTGATTCACACGTACAAAATGGACCACGCCTCATCCAAACCCTTCAGTGGTTCCTCAGTACTTCTGTAATTAAGCAGACATGATTTTATGTGATTTCACAAACCTTCTATAACGGAGACCTGCCTCTGCTTCAACACATTTTGTCATCATTCATATGAAGAGTAATGATATATTCTGGGTAGAATTCAATGAAAATTATAAAATGGAAAACTGATTTAAGCAGATGTAATACAAAGAAGGGAAATTATACTTAACTCAGAAAATGGTGGTAATTATTTAAAAAGCTAAAACAGAAGAAAGCTGGATTGGCTAGAAAACAAAAATATTATCATTTTGTATTTCTACTTCTTGGGTATGAGAAACTTGAAACATTATCAAGTTAAAACCTTTTCAATTTATAATGAGTATATGTGATGTTTGAGAATGGTCTCCAGTTCCATCCAATTGGTGCAAAAGGCCTTAATTCATCCTTTTATGGCTAAGTAGTACTCCATGGTCTACATGTACCACATTTTATTATCCCACTCATGAACTGATGGACACTTGGTCTGATTCCATATCTTTGCAATTGAGAATTGTGCTGCAATAAACATCTGAGTGCAGGTGTCATTTTGATAGTAAATAGACTTCTTTTCCTTTGTGTAGATACCCAATACTGGGATTGATAGATCGTTATTAAATTGGAGCTAACTCAGGAGCATATGTATTCACAGAGGGAATTAAAATTCAGTAAAAATCAAATTGGAGGTGGGGAGAGGGGAAAGGGATAAAACTTACCTAATGGTAAAATGAACTCTGGATAAAGAACACACCTATAGCTGTGACTCAAGCATTACAAAAGTGATCCATGTAACCAAAAACATTTGTACCCCTTCATATTTTGAAAACAATAACAAAAAAACCATTTCATATGCATTTTATGCATAAGATTCAGAACTCAGCTGTAAGGAGAAGTAAATCTACAAATCCTTTGTGGATAATGATAAAGGCAGAAGCCACACATTATTAAAATTGACGAGAAATTTACATACAAAGGAAGAGGAACCAGAGACCACACAATATTTTATATTGTTACTTTATATTAGAAAGTAGTTGTAGGAGGTAGCAGGAAGAGAGAATCCTTCCAGAGAAGAGCCCACCAACAGATCTCTTTAAACTGAAATGCCACACACACACAAATCTACAAACACGCACAACACACCTTTATGAATACACTCACTAGCACACACAGACTATTTCACCTGCTCTACTGTTGCTCCTCAGACTTCCCAACTTCACTCACTCCTAATTAATGTGTATAACGTACGTCTCCCCTCCTGAGAAGAGGGACTTTGTTTAAATCCCATTGTAATTCCTGCTTCTGAGACAGTACTTAGTACATGGAAGTGTTTTAATGTATTGTGGTTAAAATGACTGAATAAAAAAACGAAGACATAAACTCCAATAATACTGAGAGATTTTCTAACAATTCTATGCATTTCAGCATATGGGATGGAGAAAATAAATGATTCTCTTAGGGTCACTTAGGATTCGGATGGATAAATTCTTGGGAGGTATCGTGACTCATTATTGAAAATATAAGTACTAAAAGCCAACTAAGAGGTGAATATTTCTGGAAGGGGTGGATGGGCTTGGAGGAGAAGAAGACCACAAGGATTTAAAGAATAGCATTTTGCAATCTGGAAGGCAAAAGAGAGGAGGCATTCTGCAGATTGAAGCGAGGGACAGAATACATTAAACTCAAGACACTGTCTGAGCTCCTTGTTCTCTCTCCAGCGATTTATTTATTTTTTTAAATAATTTTATTAAATCATAATTTTGTACATTGATGCAATCATAGGGCAGAATGTGCTTCATAAACAATCAGAAATATTTTGATCATACTGTTAGAGATAGCCTTCATGGCATTTTCTTGATCACTATATAAAGACATAGATAGTTTACATTTAATAAGTTTCACCATTTCCCTGCTAAGATGCACCGTAGGTGTGATCCCGCTAATTGCCCTCCCTCCACCCATACACCCCCCTCCCGTGCCCTCTCCCCCTTTCCCTTTTCCCTGTATTCTTGTGGTATAATTGGGTTTTAGCCTTCATATGAAAGCTATAAATTAGCTTCACATTTTTAGGGCTGAGTACATTGGATACTTTTTCTTCCATTCTTGAGATACTTTGCTAAGGAGAATTTGTTCCAGCTCCATCCATGTAAACACAAAAGAGGTAAAGTCTCCATCTTTCTTTAAGGTTGCACAGTATTCCATGGTATACATGTACCACACTTTATTAATCCATTCCTGGGTCGATGGGCATTTGGGCTTCTTCCAGGACTTAGCAATTATGAATTGGGCTGCAATAAACCTTCTGGTACAAATATCTTTATTATGATTGATTTCTGGTCTTAAGGATATATACCCAATAAAGGAATTATAGGATCAAATGGCAGATCTATTTTTAGATCTCTTAGAATTCTCCAAATATCTTTCCAAAAGGAATGTACTAGTTTGCATTCCCACCAACAGTGTAGAAGTGTTCCCCTTTCTCCACATCCACGCCAACATCTCTGGCTTTGGGATTTTGTGATGTGGGCTAATCTTACCGGGGTTAGATGAGGAGGACTTATTTTTAATGGATGCGGAGTTCCAGATCTGCATGTTGGAAAAGTTCTGGAAACAGTGGTGATGGTTGCACAATTTCTGGGTGGACTTAATGCTACTGAATTGCACATTAGGAAGGGTTATCATGGTAAATCTTATCCATATTTTAACACACACACAGAGTGAGAGGATTTATTTATTATTAGCCTTTCTCTTTGCTATAAAACAGGGCCCACCCAGCTTACCAGGGAAGACTAAAAAAAAAAAAAAATCCACCTTGTTTTCAAAGCCACCCCTTTCCCCCCAATAGCACCAAAATAGAGATGAAAATGACAGCTGGCTCTAGGAGAGGTGACTGTGTTAGACAGTTAGGTATCTGGGTCCTCAGCAGGCATTCACTAGCAGCCCCTGCTCCCTGGATTCTGCATGCTCTGTGTCCAGGAGCTTTACCCATTTTCAGAAGTTCTGGAGTATTCTCAGCCTCAGGGGACACAGGCTACCTCCTATGCCCACCAGCCTGTCTGTGACCAAGATAGTCCCTGTAGGGACACAGATGACAAAACTTGCCAACAAATAGGAAGTGGCAGGGTGGTCTATGGGGAATTCATTCATCAAGTGTGGCTTGTCCCAGCTTGGTCTCTGGCCTCCACATGTCCAAGTTTTAAGCCTGCCCCATGCAGCTGAGGTTTGCCTGGGGACCTGCCAGGCAGCCCCTGCAAACTGAGCCATGAAAACTAAACAGCTTTTGTCTCCTAAGAAGATTTTACACAGCCCTTCTAAAGCCCACATCTTCTGCCTGTCGCCATGTGCTTTAGGAAATGCATGAGCAGTAAATCAAATTAGCCTCATGGAGTGTCCCCTCACTTAATGCAGCATGTGTATCCCATCAAAAGTAGCTACAAGGCAGTGGACTTCTACATGAATCTCATTTCCCCATTGAGTTTCATTTTGCAATCAGGAATGTGTTCTTCTGGAGAAAACGCAACTGGCCATCTAGACATGACTTTTAAAAGTCATACTTCAATATATAGAAAAACTTGACATAATATATACAGAGAAAAATGTAAACATTGGATGAAATCTCAGCAAGATTTGCATATTAACAATGCTATAGCAGGGCGCGGGGGCTCACACCTATAATCCCAGGACTCTGGGAGGCCAAGGCAGGTGGATTGGTTGGCTCAGGAGTTCGAGACCAGTCTGAGCAAGAGCCAGCCCCTCACCTCTACTAAAAAAATATCTGGGCCTCGTGGCAGGTGCCTGTAGTCCCAGCTCCTTGGGAGGCTGAGGCAAGATGATTGGTCAAGCCAAAGAGTTCGAGGTCACTGTGAACTATGATGCCACGGCAGTCTACCCAGGGCAAAAGACTGGACTCTTTCCCCAAACAAAAACAAAACAAACAATCCCTCTCCCCCAACCAGTGCTACACTATCAAATAGAAGACAGTCATGAGATGCAGTATTCAAGTCTCACTCACGCAACAGAAAAAAATCAGAAGGCAGAGCAGGGATGGGAGCCCAGGTGCCCCATCACAGGCTGTTCTTTATCCCCACACAAGCTCCGGGCCCAAAATTATCAGGAATGTGGCTTAACTACCCAGGACTTGAAATGCCTTGCTCATCTGTGGATTCCTGAACTATTTTTTTCTCAGTTCCTCTGAATACTTTATCATGAAAATAACTTAGAGAGACTTCACCTTTCTAAGACTTGTTTGGCCATCTACTTCTCAGTCAAGCCACACTTACCGAACACCACAGTGAAACTCTCACTGAGAATGTCAGGGTGAGCAGATACTCACTCCATGCACAATGGAGCTGTTAGTTTTATTTATTTATTTATTTTTTTGAGACAGAGTCTCAGGCTGTTGCCCTGAGTAGAGTGCTGTAGCATCACAGCTCACAGCAACCTTAAACCCTTGGGCTTAAGCGATTCTCTTGCCTCAGTCTCCCAAGTAGCTGGGACTACAGGCACCTGCCACAATGCCTGGCTATTTTTTGGTTGTAGTTGTCATTATTGTTTGGCAGGCCCGGGCTGGATTCGAACCTGCCAGCTCAGGTGTATGTGGCCCGTGCCTTTAGCCACTGAGCTACAAGCGCTGAGACACTTAGTGTCTGTGTTTATCAGACATATAGTCACACAAATGTGTGTATGTGTAAAATAACGAAAGAAGTAGGTTAGTAGGAGCATTAAAAGGGGGGACAAGGTCCAGAGAAGGCTGAACTGAGGAAGTCTGAGCCATTCATTCATTCTTCCATTCACTGGACAGCTATTTATTAAGTGTTGCCTATGCTCCAGGCACTGTTCTAGGCTACA
The DNA here is from genome assembly GCA_963573935.1 of Arctocebus calabarensis. Lineage (NCBI taxonomy): Eukaryota > Metazoa > Chordata > Mammalia > Primates > Lorisidae > Arctocebus > Arctocebus calabarensis. The sequence continues at coordinate 139,973 of CAUYON010126862.1, read as the reverse complement.
GGGATACAGTGGTAAACCAGCCAGATAAAATCCCTGTCCCCATGGAGCTTCGCTGTAATGACAGTTAATGTGTGAAGTAGGGAAGAGGGGACCCGGGAGGCCACTCAGAGGCAGAGCAGGAGCACAGGGCCTGAGGCAGGAAGGAATGGGGTGCCCTCCAGGGAGGGGCTGTTTGGTCGCAGCCCATGGGGGAGGGAAAGGCAACTACAGATAAGGCTAGATGGGTAGACAGCCCAGACTAGAGCCTGGTGACTTAGGGCACCAATAATGCACTCTCTAGAAGGTGTCTGTGTTAATGGTTCCAATCCCAAATGCAGCATCTTGGTTGCATGCCCACTGATGAATGCGGCTTGCTGGGTTTGGCAAAGCTCTGAGTGCTGTCACACGTTATCTGATGGACTGGGCTTCCTTTCCCGGGGGCTGGCATGGCACATGGCAGCAGCCTTAGCAAGTCCATCACAGGACGGACTCATAGGACCCCCTAATTCCTCAAAAAATGTTTTTCTGTGATGTTCCTTTGTGCATTAAGAATGCCACTTACTGAACTTGTGACTATGTGAAATTTACATAAACCCTCTGAACCTTAGATTCTTTGGTATAATGTGGAGGATAATAAAAGCTCCACATTGGGGTGGTTGTGATGACTTATTGAATGGAATGTAAAAATGTACGTGAAATCGTCCAGAAAACAGTACCCAGAATTCAATAGATACGCCTCACAAATCTTATTTCCTTTCATTTACTTCTTATTCAATTGGAGTTTTGTTAAGTGAATTTCTGTTAAGCAAGGGATGTCTGTTCTCAAATTACAGTAACTGCTACTTTCTGGGGCAAGAGGTTATTAGCAAGACTTCCTCTTGTGACAGTTAAGGGATGGACTGCCTGACAGGGGAGATGGTGAGAGGGTCCTCTGAACTACTGGGGTGAGACTCCGTCCTGAAACAAAGAAATGGTAATGAGAGAACCCAGGCCTTTGTCTTCCCTCTTTCATGGGGACCAAAGTCATGTGCATGTATGTATGTGAGAGCTACCACGTGACCAAGCCAGCACTTTAAAGTCGGTGCCTCTGAACTCTGGTCTCAAAACAAAATAATTACATACAGACATTCCTTTTGATCACATTCTAATACCGATTTACAACTCTGCTTCCTTGTAACCCCAAAGAAAGCCCTAATCATGGAGCATGTACCAAGTTTAGAATTTGGAGTGGGTAGGAGTGGGTGTCTGTAAGTCTGTGTTTGTATTAGGGGGCGGTGAGCAGTGGTTTCCTAATGTCTAGATCCCCTGCCCCAAATTAAGCTCCCAATGTGGCTAGTGGGGTATTTTCATCTGAGTGGCTCAGTTGAGCACTAGAGGCAGAAGACAATTTTTTTTTTGTGGTTTGCTTGAGGCCAGGCAGTTTTTCCATTCTGTTCTTTTATTATGATCATGATTACTTCATTACCTACCCCTGATGGGGTTTCTTTGGGTCCCAGTCTGTTTTTAATAAGAAGCAGACTAAAAACAAAGTTTCAGTTGTGTTTGAAATCTTTAGCTTTTTTTTTTCTAAAATAATAGGTTAAAGAATTTTATTTGTCTTCTGAGGTTCTGAGGTTGGCTCAGAAATTCTCTGACCTAGGCCTTTGAGGATCAGGGAAATGGCAGTGGGCATATAAAAATCAAATGCAGATTCCTGGGCTCTCTGCTCCAACCTACAAAATCCACAGCTCCACAGTGAGGCCCAGGAACCTGCACGTCCAGCTGGTATTCCAAGTGAATCTTGTAAATAAGGAATAACAAAAACTGAAGGCTTGAGAGCAGAGGATACAAGGAAAAACCCATTAGCCAATATTTCTTTTTAATTGTGATAGAATTTAGATGCCATAAAACTCATTATTCTAAAGTATACAATCAGTGGTTTTTAGTAGAGTCGCAAGATTGTGAAAGTTGTGCAACCATCAGTACTATTCAATTCCAGAACATTTCTATTCTCCTCCAGAAGAAATCCTGTATCTCTTAGCAGTTCATCCCAATTCCTAACCCTTGGCAACCACTAATGTACTTTCTGTCTCTATAGACCTGCCTATTCTGGACATTGCAAGTTTATGCCTTTTGTATCTGGCTTCCTTCACTTAGCATTGTGTTCTCAAGGTGTATCCATATTGTAGCATGTGCCACTATTTCATTTGCTTTCAGTGGCTGAAAAATAGTTCATTATAAGGATGTATTTGTGTATCTATATGTCATATTTATTATACCATAGGTAACATCCAATCTAGAATAAATATACATATTATTTCATTATAAGGATAAATGTACTTTGTTTATCCATGGATCATCACTCCATAGTTACTGAGCACCATTTATGAGCAAGCCAGGCTGCTGGGCTGCCCAGGGACTAGAGATGTGTCAGACAAGGAGAGCTCTTCAGTTGTGCAGGGAGTAACAAGAGGCAATGGGGCACACAGCCTCTGGCACAAAGCAGAATGAACAGATGAATGGCCACACACACAGGAAAGGAAAGTTAGCTTGGAGAGGCAGCGTGTGGCAGTGGGTGGTGCTGCCCAAGTTCAGTGACTATCACTCGCCTGAGTGTGGGGGCCTTTACTGCAAGTTAGGTCTGGGTCCAGAGGTAAGGTCAGACACGATCCACCCCATGAAGCTCACGGATAGTGCAGGGGGCAAAACAACATAGATGAAAGTCAACTTTGGTGGGGAGGGAGCGCAGGGGTGAGTGGAGAGGGCGGTGGTGGGTGGAGGGGAGACCCTTCCTGCTCAGGGGTCAGGGAAGATGGAGGAGGAGGCAGCTGTGGAGCCCGGCTTGGCAACTCAGGTAGGAATTGAATGAATGAATGAATGAAAGGCCACACATGGGAAAAGAAAGTTAACTGAGGCTAGACAATGGGAACAAGTTACTAAAAAACAGGCACATAGCTGGGCCTGGTGGCTCACCCTTGAAATCCTAGCACTCTGGGAGGTCAAAGTGGGGGGAGCCCCTGAGCTCAGGAGACCAGCCTGAGCAAGAGCCAGACCCTATTTTCTACTGAAAATAGAAAAATTAGCTGGGCGTCAGGGGGAGCCTGTAGTCTCATCTACTCAGGTGGCTGAGGCAGGAGGATCGCTTGACCCAGGAGTTTGAGGTTGCTGTGAGTTAGGTTGACACCAGGGCACTCTAGCCTGGGCAACACAGTAAAACTCTGTCTCAAAAAAGAAGAAAGAAAGAAAAAGAAAGAAAAGACAGAGATGTATAGGAAGGGCTCAGGGACAGAATCAGGCCACCTGTTTTAGGTCAATTGTTCCTACCCAGGCTGCATATCAGAATTGCCTGGGAGCTTTAAAAAAGTTCCAGAGCCTGGGTCCTCCCCCCAGAGAGTCTGTCTTAGCTGAACTGTTTTTGGGGTGAGCCTAAATAGCCACACTTATTAAAGGATCCCCAGGTGCTTCTAACAAGAGCCTCCAGAACCAGAGCTTAGAACCCCTGCCTCAGAGTGTTCAAGGACAGAGCAGGACATTAGCCTGGAGCATTAGGATGGGAGTGGACCGAACACAGGCTAACCACATCATTTGTTGTCCTAACTGGGATATTTTATTTCCATGAGAAAGGGTTCTATTAATAATTACTCCAGGACCACAACTATAAACTAGACCATCCCAGACAAACTGGGTCATATGTTCACCCTAACCCTGGGAGAACTTGAATGTAGGCGGTGGCTTTTGGACTTAACCCCATCACTGAATGGGAGCTACTGAAGGTTCTGGAGCAGACCACTGACACCTAATAAAATTGGAGGCAGTCAGGCAGAAGAATGTGCACAGGGCTGAGCTGGGGAAAGAGGAAGGGAGAGAAAGTCTCTGAATCAGAAGCACTCTCCTAAGACCACTCCAAAGGAACCCCCAATTCCAGAAAATGGCGTTCTCGCTGGGCAGCGGCTGCTTCTGGGCAAGCCACTGCCTTCTCCTCCCACATGAAAACCGAGGCTGGATGCTGTGGCTTCCTGCCTAGGCACCTCACCTGGCCGGATGCCCTGCGGGCTGTTTGCAGACACGATTTCCTCTGCTCTCATTTGTGAACCGTGAAAACTTCAGCAACCTCCCTGGAGAGGCCCAAGGGAAGCCTTCTTGAGTCCCCTGGAACCCTGGCCCTGCAATGCCCAGGGCCTCCCTTGAGAACTTCTACCCTCTGGGAAGACCTGGTGCTCTGGTTCCTCCTCTGGCTCCCGGATCATGGGAAGGTGTTGCTGTCATGGTTTTTTTTCTTCCATGGTCACTTGTCTCACTCAGCCTAGGACCAGAAAACGGGGCATGTTTGGCCATGAATGTGCGAGTGCAGGCCCCTCTGTGCACGGAGCTCCTCTCCCCAGAGGCGGGTGCCTGGCACTGCCCTCCGTGTTGCAGTGTAGAGAGCCCTGGCTTCAGGGCTGGAGTGGGGGAGGGAAGCTGCAGGCCATCCTCCCACCCCAGCATGGGCTGTGCTCCCCAGCAGACTCTACCAGGAAACCAGGGGCACCCTAAAGCCAAACACAGTGTCCACAGCCGGGGTGGGATAGGGGGAAGGGTGAGCTGGGCAGGGGAATGACCTGCTCCCAAGCTCAGCAGCCCCTTCCGTTTCCTGTTCTTTCCATCTGGGAAAATATAATTAATTATCTCAAATGACCTCACAACCTCAGCAAATACAGGCATACCAAACTACCCACACCTTGCATTCTTGGTGTCGCTGGTGATAGGGACTATTCTAACTAACCCAGCTCCTGCTGTGTCTGCCAGCTGACAGAGAGAGGGCTCCGTAACCCAGGCTGCAAGGGACAAAATATGGCTGTCGCTGGCCTTGGAAGCTAAATGCACCCTTTTTTTTTTTTTTTTTGAGACATTAGTCACTTTGTCACCTGAGTTAGAGTGCTATGGCAACCTCAAACTCTTGGGCTCAAGCAATTCTCTTTCCTCAGTCTCTTGAGTAGCTGGGACTATAGGTACCTGCCATGATGCCCGGCTATTTTTTAGAGACGAGTCTCAGTCTTGCTCAGGCTGGTCTCGAACCCCTGAGTTCAGGCAATCCACCCGCCTCGGCCTCCCGGAGTGCTAGGATTACAGGTGTGGGTCATCGCGCCTGGCCCCACTCCGTCTTTGTATCTGGAGGGTGAGTCACAGCTGCACCTGAACCCACTAGGTAGTCAGGCTAGGGACAGAAGGTGGGGAGGCGTCAACAGGAAGAGAGGAATTCCCAAGGCACAGAGGAAACTGCTTTGTGATGCTATCTTCAGTGCTGCAGGGCGGCCTGCACACTCTCTCCAGAAGCAAACGGATAATCTCCATATTGTCATCTGGAGAATGGGCATAGGGTATTAGTGGTTCAGAACTTTTCTTTTTTTGTTAATAAAATTTGCCATCAGCTCCTTACTTAACTAACTGTTTAAGAACAGACCTTCTCTGTTCAGGAAACTGTCTCTGGACTGGCCCCTGTTGGTCCACAGGTTAGGTTTGTGGGACAAGTTAGAACAGGTTCCCGCCCAACGCCCCTCTTGGTCCCTGCACAGGGGAGCGTGAGGGAATTTGCTTGGGGCAGAGAAACATCGGATGCTTTTCAAGTCTTTGAAGGGCTGCTCTGGGGCACAGGGAGACCCGGGTCCCTTACTGTACAGAAGGTATACGTGACCAAACATCAGGCAGGCCTTAAAAAAAGGCTTTTCTAGCAGCCCAGCAGTCATATCCCTGAGCGGGATGCCTTAGGAGATGCAGTAATGAAATGACCTCAAACTGCAATCAACAAAGATGTTCTGCCTGCTGGTAATTACATCATTTTAAACATGACAGAAAAGTTCATGGGGATGAAGAATAAGGAGAAAAAGACGGGACAACGGACCAATCAAGAGGCCTCTAATAGAAAAGGTGATTAGGGCATGGCCTGTTTTGGGGGGGGGGCTCCTGTTGGTGTAGACATGAGGAGACAGGGAGGTCTAGCTGGTGTGGACATGGGAAGGCAGGGAGAGGTCCAGCTCGGAAACGGAGGAACCCTGGGGAAGGGTAGTGTGACATTCAAGCACTAGATTCTGCTGCATATGTGCAAATTAGAAACAGATGCCCCCCTGGGTGAATGCCACCTTGCACGAGGGAGCATGGGCGAGTGTAAGCTGGATTTCATTTTCCATTTGTTCCTCAGCGAGCTGTTCTTGTTCCATGGACAGGCCATTTACATGTACAAGGGTCCCTGGGTAGCTACGGCATAGTTATAGATGGCTATCTGTCCACAAATGACCTCAGTCACCAGCTGGGGTACAGGGGCAGGATGAGGTGCCCCTGAGGAGACCAGCATCATGCATGGCACGGTAACAGGACCTGAGGTCCTGATGTTTTAAAAACTCCTGTTCCCTGAGATGATCTTATCTCCTGAAGCCCAAGGCATTCCACCCTGGAACACTTGGTTTCTTCCTGCTCCTCTTTGTCGATGCCAGGGCCTTGGAGGGTTCCCCTTACAAACTGTGCCCCAGGCATGAGGCTGAAGATTGATCTCATTTTTTTCTGGCAGGAGTTTAGACCTGTTCCTTCCCTTCTATTCTGGACTTTCTCTAAAACAATGGATCTCTAAGAAAGAATTGGCCACTGCCCACTTTGGACAGTGGGAAGGGGCTGGTGACTATCTTGCACCTCCTGTGCTCCTGGGGTAGCCTTGGGTCTTGGGGAAACTGGACAGTGGTTTCCAGGGCCCTGCAAAAATCATTTGCCCTAAGATCCTAATGGAGCCGAAAATCAGCCCTTTAAGTCGAAGAGTCAAATTCTAATGAATCACCGCCTTGGAATAAGAACAAATTCCGGCCCCTCCCAGGGTCTCAGTTTCCCCAGATGTAAGGTGAGGCTCCTCCCCAAGATCCTTCTGGCTCTAATATTCTTGCCTCTGAGGAGGAAGATGGATTGGGGGAAAGAGAAGGCTCGCTGGGGCTTGCTGGGAAAGGGGTGGAGGTGGAGGTGATGTCAGCTGTGGCTAGTGAGTCACTGGGCATGACCAGGGCAGCAAGGGAAGCCGGGCTTTAATGGAGAAGCATGTGGTCAGTGTATTAGCTGGAAGGCTGAGTGGGCTGGGGATCAGTGACAGGGAGGCTGCCTGGTGGTGCCAGGGCAGGAGCCAGCAGGTCACCGTGGGGCTCTGGCCTGGATCTGTCCAAGCTCCAGGCTCTGGAGAACCTCAGGCCCTTGCTGGGAGTGGCCATCCTGGAGTCATGGCAGCCGGGCCCTGACCCAGCTCCATGTGGGTATATGACTTACAGGCGGCCTCTCGGCGGACGGGCCGGGCTGAAATGTCCCCATGCTCCAGAAGTGGGCCAGCCTGTCCCTCTCAGCTCTAGCTTTGGTCCTGGGCCTGCCTGGCACATGTTCCTGATCCTGTGCTTGTCTCAGTGTCTCTAAGACAGGGATCAGGACTCAACAGCTTTGGTGGCCCTTGCACAGCCCAGTCTAGGCATAGTCCTGGGTGGGGGACATGATGTAATCCAAAAAATACTTTGGAAAGAGAGAGGGGTGGTGCTTTTGTGCTGTTGACGGCTGGGCTGAGATGGGCAGGCAGGCCAGGGTTTACAGCACAGGTGGAGTCACACCCGCCACCAGCAACCCTTGGCTTATACCCTTCTCTGGAGGGCTCTGGGCTCAGGGCTGACAAGTCTCCTTTATGGCCTGGCTAGGCCACGCCTAGATGTGTGCCCTTCAGGTCCACTTCTGTCTCCAGGGTCAGCTTTCTCATATGCAATTAGGAACAATTATTCTTGAGGTATTAGATTGCCTGACACAGTGTGGGTGCTCCACCAGTGGTGCCACTATTGTTATTAGAAATCACAATAGCTGGAGAAGTCTGCCATCCCCGGCTTCCCAAGGGCTGGCAGAGTCGGGTTCAGAGTCCTGGGGCAATGCTGGTGGGTGTGTAGGCATCGTTCTGGTTCCTGGGGGAGGAGACAGAGGCATTGGGAGGGGACCAGAGTCCAGGAGGACTCCCAGCTCTGTTGGGCTGTGGTGGGGGGTAGGCAGAACCTCCTAAACTGATCAGGTGGGGGTTGGCTTCGAAGGTTATTTTAGGGCACAGGAAATATCTGGAATCTATGGAAATAGAACTCAGGTCAGAGGTCACCTCAAATTAAAACTGAAAAAACCTCTGTGTGAAGGGAATCAAAGGAGGTGAAGACATTCACTCTTCCGGAGTCTCCTGAACCCAGATGTTAGTGGTTAAAATTCCTGTGGGGCCAAAACAATGGGGACAGGAGTAGTCTTATGGCCCAGTGGGACCAGAGCCCAGGGACAGAGCATGAGTTCTCACATCCTCTGCAGGACATGAACCCCAGGGTTCATGAGCACAAAATGGTTAGGCTCTCAAAAACCTGGGTGCTGTGGAGGGGTAGGCACTCTGGGTCCAGGGTCCCCCTCAGGCCTCACTCTGGGCTGCCTGCCCCTGGGATGAAATAGAAGCCAGAATCCTTGCTCTGGTCTGAGCCGGGGCAGCTTGTTAGCTGGACGGCAGGGCTCCCTCAGATTTATGGTCTGGAGCCCCATATCTGAGGGGCAAGGTCTTTTGATCTAGCTCAGGGTTAGGGCAAGGGATTCCTGGATCTTAATTGGCATCAGCCAGATTGATGCTGACCAGGACTCTGTCCCAGCCCTTACCCCCCATCCCAGCCTCTCTGGCTGATGCTTATTGGGGGTGGAGGCCTCTGGGAGGAAGACAGCAGCTGTGTGGAGTTTGCTCCTACTCTGGCGGGCCTTAGGGGCAAAAATACCAGGACGGAGATTTTGGACCTCAAAGGGATCCTCTTTGCAGCCCTTCCTGGGCCTTGCCTTGTCCCCATTCTGACCTCACCCCAACCCAGTGTTTCTACTTTACTGGGGTGGGGCTGGGGACAACCATGTGCCGAGTGCTGGGAGTGTAGAAGGCTAGTCTGGCAGAAGAGTAAGATACAGATATAATCAAAAGTAACAGAAGAAATAATAGGCTGTACTTTTGAAATTTTGGACTTGTGCAGCCCAGGGATGTCCATTTGCATGGAGATTTAATTATGTTTTGTTTTTTGGCTGAAGGAGGGGGGAGGATGCTTAGAGAAGCTAGGGAGAAAAGGGGGAAGGGAGGGAGACGTTGAAACAGGAGCAGAGAGAGGGACAGGGAGACAGAGGCAGGCAAAGCGAGACTGAGACAGCAGAGAGAGCAAGAGCCTCCAGTTTGTGGCTCACCCTAGCTGACAGGTCCTGGACTTCCCAGGAATGTGGCCCAATAAATCTCCTTTGGGCTCAGGCTAGACTGAGTGGGCCTCTCTGCTGCGAGACAGCAGAGTGACAGCTGCATTCACGAATGTGCCCTCCCATCCCACTCTGGGCTCCAAGGCAGAGTGGGACGGGGAGAAAGTCTGGCCGCTAGGACGGGCCTCTGCCTTCAGAAGTGGACCTTAGGGCTGAGGAGCCAACACGTCACAGCAGAAGCTGCTGGAAGCTGCTGTCATCCTGGGGCAGAGAAGGCAAAGGGGAGGGATGGGGATAGAGCTGGCAGCAGCAGAGGGTGGAGGACCAGACCCAGAGGAGAGCAGGAAAGCCTTGTCTTGGTCGCCTGCAGAAGGCTCCAGAAGCCAACAGAGGAGAGGAACTCCAATGCATACCAGCCTGGCGCCCCAAGAGGGACCAGTTGCCTTCCCGTGTTGGGCCCGGAGAGATGACAAAACACCATCTCATTCCAGCGTAGTGTTTTATTTTTCATGAATGATGGATGAGCTTTTTCAGGCAGAACTGGGGGAACGAGCGTATCAGATAAGGGATCAAGGTCAGGTGACTCAGGCACTTTGTAAAAGCACCAAGACACAAGTCCACTTAACTGTAGAGTCGAAGGCCAGCTCTTCTGGTGTCGTATTTCTCCAAATCCTCCCTTATTTTCCTGGGTCACTCAATTCCTTATTTCTTTTAAGGACCGGGTAATCCCCAAGAGTTTCCTAGGGGATTCCTAGAGTTTCCTCATGTACATGACCAGACAAGGTGTGGGTCACATCTTGGGTTATATCTTCCAAGGAAGCTCTTCACCCCCCAGCTTTATTGTGGTAGAGTTTCCATTCTGCAAAATTTACTTGTATTGACTGTAGAGTTTGAGAAGCTCTATCAAGCAGAAGTAGCCATATTCCTACTGTCAAACAAAATAATGAATCTTTTTAATTCCTCGATGCCCCATTAAATCAAGCCCCAACTTTCACTTCTGACCGCGGACAACCACTGACCTGCTCTCTGTGGCTGCAGTGCCTCCTTCCCAAGAGCTTGAGTGCACAGAGTCGCAGCGTGTGTGGCCTTTTGTGTCAGTCTCTTTTCACTTAGCTGTTGAACTTCAGCATAAATGCTTTTGAGAGTGGTCATGTTGTTGTCTGTGTTGTTATTGTTTCTTTTCATTGCCAAGAGTCATTCCATCACATGGACCATCAGAGTTTGTCCGTCCGCCAGTGATGAATGTTTTCCCAGGATTTGGAGATGTTGGATATAGGAGCAGGAGGACAGGGGTGTTTATCCCACATCTAGGAGCCCTCTTCTCTGCACTTACCCTGCCCAAGGTGTGGGCAGGGAGGGAGGCCAAAGCCTGACCCCATAGCACAGGGCAGTGGCAGCCACAGGGCCCAGCCACCATGTACAGAAAGGTGGGGCTTGGGCACTGGAGTTACTTGGGCATCACAGTCAGTTATTTAGCAACAATAGCCCCCATGACTTGAGAGCTCTACCACGTGCCCTCATCCTCTGCCCTCACTATACCCACACAGGGAGGGATGTGGCCCCACTCGACAGCTTGAGAACACTCATTCATGAAGGCCAGGTAACATACTTGAGGTGGCCAGTTAGGATTTAGGCCCCAGTTTGTTGGTCTCTAAAGCCTGCCCACTAACTTCCTGGAGGACATAGACTTATCCTGAGAGTTCTGAAGGTCAAAGGCAATGAGACCATCCCAGCTGGGGAGGGAAGTGAGGGATCCTCTGAGGCAGGTAAGGGCCCTTCCCAGGAGTACCCAGGGGCCCACATGGACGTGTTGGGGAGGGTTGCCACCTCCGTGGCAGGGGGAACAGGGTGGGGGAAGCACTCTCCCCGCCTGCCCTGGCTGTCTGACATCAGCTCCAAGTGGGTCAGTGACTTGGGGAGCCCCTCACTATCCAGGGATTGGGGAGAGGTGAGCTAACCCTGAGGGGCCACTGAACGTTCAGATCACTGCCCCTACAACACACAGCCTGGGAGTCTCCGGAGCAAGGCCTTCATGTGATCTGCCAAGCCGCAGGCTGGCTCACAGCAGCCAGAGCCCTTCCCAAGTTCCCTGCCTCACCTCGTGGTTCCTCCCACACTGCTCCACAAGAGGCAGAGGGACAAGGATGGGGCTGGGCGTCGAGAAACACAGGCGAATTCCCACTCTGTCACCAGCTGACTTTGGGACTGCTTCCTTCCTCTCTCTGGGTCTTGGTTTCCCCATCTGTAAAATGAAGCAGGTTTGGGAAAGAGATGGATTCAAAGGGTCTGGCCAAATCTGATTCTGTAAACAGTGACTCAAGGTGGCTGTGAGCCGGGGCCCCAGGGGATGCCAGGTGCTGTGTCCCCTCTCTGGACCCCTGGGCCTCTCTTGACAGAGCCTCTTGGGGATCACCTCTGACAGCACCCCCTTTGCCCTCTTGCTGTGGCTCCTTCAAGCTTTGGTGAAGGCCTGGCTGCTCCATACAGAGGTGGGTAAGGGAGGGGGAAGAAGAGGCAGCAGAGATGAGCTGGGCCTGGAGCAGAAGCACCTGCATCGAAACCAGGTCAGCCTCTTGCAGCTCCTGACGAGTATCCCAGCGAAACTGGGAGAGCACACACCTGAGGCCATTTGCTCAGCGTCCTCAGTTTTACGATCAGAGCAGCCTGAGTGGAGGAGAGAATGAGTTCATCCCATGGCTCCCGCCTCTGCAGGGCCAGCTGCGCAGGGCCCACGCCAGGCCCTACGCCAGGCCCTGTGGCCCCTGCAGCCTGGCCCCGGGGCACTGTATCCACGGACTGCGGGGAAGAGGAATCTCCTCAACCCCAGCCTGCTGGCCTCAGCCTCCGGGATGTGGTCGATGGGGAGAAGCTGCCAGCACCTCTGTCCTGACCAGGGTGAGCTGGGCAGGCCTGGGGAGGTTGAGGCAGACAGGAGAGCAGGGCTTGGTTCTCCCCATTCCCGCTCCTCCTGGGCCCTGTTTGGTGCTGGGAACCAGAAGGCACTTATTTCACAGAGGAGACTTAGAACAGACCATTAGATGTTCCCGCCTCTCCTTGTTTTAGGCACCTTCCTTTGAAAGTCCTTGAACATTTCTGCGCTCTAGAAGGTGGCATCTCCTTTCCCTCCCTCTCTCTACCAAGTCTCTTCTTCTCTGGGTCCTGATGGCCCTTTGTTGCACCCAAGTGCCTGTCCCTGTAGGACGGTGATGTCCCAGGACAGACAGACTTCGGGAGCAGCAGTGTCCAGGTCCTTAAAGCTTAGTGCACATCTGGCACAGAAAACGCCCTTCAGCTGTCATTGAGAGCTGCCCCCTGCTGGATCAGGTGGCAGCTGCTCCTGTGAGTGTCTGAGGGTCCCCAGCCCTCCTCTCAGGGACCAGCTCTGCCAGGGGTCTCACAGGCTTGCCGACAGACCCCACATCCTCTGTGGCATAAAGCGAGCCTTTCCACCGCACTGCCCCACAGCCTCCGTTAGCTGCTCTAGAAGTCAATGTCCTCTGTCTTCGGTGCCCTGATCAGACCTTGGGCAAGTCATTCTGGGCCCCTGGGGACTCAGTTGGGGGGCAGCAGGAGAGGTGGAAAGGCATGACCCCGGCTGACCTGTCCTGCTTCCTGGCTGAAGGAGGGCTGAGCAGAGCTAGGCATGTGGATGAGCCAGGTGGTCTGGGAGCCCTGGGTCTGGGGTGGGGGCTTGCATGCAGGCAGGACCTGTGCATGGGGAGAGGGGTCCAGACCGTCCACCTACCTGAACCCCAGCTGCGACCCAGAATCTGTGGCAGATACCTGGTTCCCTTCAGTCCTGCTTCCCTGGTTGCTGCTTGGGCTTGAGAATGACCTCTCCACCCAGCGCCTTACTCTACCCGCCTCACAGCAAGTATCGGGCCTCCCTACATCTTTTACACACACTTCCTAAGCTGGAGAATTTTCCATATCTTGAGTCTCTCCCAGTTGAGGCGGAAGCCAGAACTCAGTCCCAGCCCCCTTAGGGGGCTGTCTTTGTGGTCAGGCTGTGTTCTGATCTTCCTGTGTGAGACTTGTGTGGGCTTCTCTATTAGAGAGAGGGGTGGCAGAGCCCTCTGACCCTTCAGGACAACATTCTGGGTCATACTTGAGCCAGGCTGGTGCCATCTTGTCTTCATGGGCACCACCTGCTGTGGCTCGGGTATCATTCTTGTCTCCATGGTGTGTAAGCCTGACTTTTTGGCCTCCTGGGGACTCTGGGAGCTTCAAAATGTCTTTTAATAATTGGTTTTCTGTGTAAACTAGCCTGAGTGGGTTGGGTGACTTGCAATTTACCTCCCCCTCCCCCCAAAGGCATGCCCACACTTAGAAAAACTCCCAAGGTGGAAGGGAGTTGGGAAAAGGGATCCCAGGAAATGATAATAGTTATTAACCCTTCAAACCACCTCAGCTCTTATAGATCACATCCACACCCAGCATGCATAGCCTGTATTTGAGTTGTCATGGTGCCTCCAAATTCTCCGACACTATGGGATTTTACTTTACTTTTCTTTTATTAAATCATAGCTGTGTGCATTAATGCAATTATGGGGTACAATGTGCTGGTTTATATACAATTTGAAATACTTTCATCAAACTGGTTAACATGGGATTATACTTTTCTGTAATATTCGAATGAATTGGCTTGGGTCCCTATCATACATGACGTGAAGACCCAAAATGTCTCCCCTTCCAATGTCTTCAGGGGATTTGGGGGGACAATAAGGTTTACGCAGATGTCTTCTGTCTCCAATATTTTGCTTCTGCTTGAAGTTTTCCTCTTCTCCTTTCCTCCCCTTCTGTACAGTGTTACCCCCAACCAGGCCCCCCAGAGATCCTTTATTCCTCAGCTTGGGGCTGAGACCACTAACTCCAGGCTGTGTGCTGTCATTTGAGAGCAAGAAAGGAGATGTGGAGTGACATCACAAAACACACAGTACAGCACAGTAGATAATATTTTTTTCTCTGAAATCTTTTTTATTGTAAAATTTATCATACATACAGGAAAAAAATGCATAAAACATAAACATACACTTCAACAGACCATTATAAGGTGAATACAATCACTCAGGTCACGGAAAAGGATGGTGTCCGTCTCCAGCAGCCTCCTATGAGCCTCTTGGAAACAATCTTCGTGGTGAAAATCACGTATTCAGAAGAGTGTATAAAACAGATACGACCGACAGAACAGTCCTGAAATGAACGCTGTGTGTCTGTTATATAAATAGTTTCCCTAAAACCTGGGAAGGCTTTTATGTGCCACCCCCAATCCTATCTCCCTCTTTTCCCCAACCTGCCTTCTTCCCCCTTAGATCTCGTACCTGCAGGTGGACCCCCCCAAAATAATGCACATTGTAGCAATTGTACCTGTAGGAAACAGCACTTGCAAGCAGGGCACTGAGGGCACCCCCTTACTTGGTGCAGGGCTGTGTACAGGGTGTGAGCAGAGTTGGGGATACCAAAGGCAGGCTGATGAGGCCCCTGGGCTGGTACCTGGAGCCCCTGGCATTCTTAGACCAGAGTGGTCCAGATCAGTCAGCAGTCCCCAGACCCCAGTGCTGGGCCCTGGAAGGGGACCCTGCACTGGCCTGGACTGGACGTTGTGAGGGGGCAGGCAGGGGCTGGCAGATACCTGACCTCGCTATGCCCCTTCCTTCCACTTCCTCCTGGGACTCCACCAGCCAACCCAATGGGACACCAGAGAAGCCGAAAAGAGGGGAGCCCATGGAGGCGGTCTGGAGAGTCAGCCTCCCGGGCCCGCGCAGTGGAGAAGGGTGAGAGGGAGCTCTGGGCTTGGCGGGTGGGAGAGGGGCAGACTGAGGCAGTGTTAGAAATGGGGCAACCTCCTGTCCAAGGAAAAAGCCACCCCTGCCAGTGGAAGACTGAGAGCCCCTGGGCCGTGGTCTGATTTTACATCCTCAACAATTTACAAAGGCCCGTTCTGGGAACATCACTGGATAAGGCCACGAGTGAGCCTAGGGAAACACAAGCTCTCACAGTCGGGGCGTCTGGCAGGGCTGTGATGTGGGCCAGATACCGGACACCTGGCAAGAAGAGTGAGCTGCTTTGCATTTTTTCCCTCTAAGCTCACCATGGCCCACATCCAGTTCTCAGGAGTCGGGCAAATCAGAAACCGCAGTGGGGTGGCCGCAAGCAAGGCGGGGAGGGCATGGCCCTCGCCAGCACATGGCTGAGACGAGGCAAAGGCACCCTGAAATCCAGGCCGGGCTGCGTCTGTGCAGTGGTGGTGGACGTCCTTCAGTGTGCCCTGGCTGCCCTGTCATCCTGTCCTGTCCCCTTGGGGACTGCTGGTGGCCCCCTTTCTGTGTCAGCTCTCCCAGCTCCTGTGTCCAGTGTCTTCTCCACAGTTAACCCTCAGTAGGAGGGGCACGTTCTTGAGTAGTTTCTTGAGCACGTTCACCTAGGAGGACGTTTCCCTGCGATATCACATGCCTAAAAGGGTCTTTCTTCTCACACAGAATCAGTGACTTGGCTGGCTGGAGAGCATTGCCTGTCCTCATTTGGGGTCTACCTCTCCTGTCTTCTTGTGTTCCCTGCACTGCTGATGAGAAGATCAAAGTCATCTGGTGTCCTCCTCCTTTTCGTGTGACCTGTTTTCTATCCCCTCTAAAAGTCTGGGAAATTCTAGCTTCCTGTCCGGCTGTCTGAGGCTGTGTGAAGACATGCATGGCATGGGCCTGTTTTCATCCCTTGCCCAGGCTCTTTTTTTCCCCTCTGGAATGTCTGTTATTTCAATATGAGATCTCCTAGGCTAATCCTCCAATATTTTAAATCTTTTCTCTACTACTTTCCATCTTTGGGGGGTTTTTTCCTTCCTGATTTCTAGGAGATTTCCTCAACTGCAACTTCCAAACCTGTTGCTGCTACCATGTTTTAAATTTCCAGGAGCATTTCACTTTTGTTCCTAGCATACTAATTTTTTCTGTCTTCTAGGGTGTGGCTTGACAACCACAGACTCCCCTGTGGTGAGGTCTGGGTGTGCCTTTTGTCAGGGAATTCTCCATATCAGGATTTAGCTCTTCCTGGAGCTGGCCGGACTTTTCAGACAAGATTCTTCTGATCTCCTGCCTTGAGGGTAAAGCTACTTTCATCTTATAAGCTTAGAGCAGGAGCGCTGGTGGCAGGGTTGGGGGTTGGGGGGTTAGGTTATGGGTGGGGGTGGAGTCGGGGGTCTTCCTGCTGTCCGACCAGCACCCGCACCTCAGCTGTGGAAGGGGACCCAGGGATCTAACTACTACTAAAGCAACTTTCAACCAACCTTTGTTTTAACCCCCTTTTGAGTGCCCTGACCTCTAGAACTACAAGATAATAAATATATCTTGTTTTGAGCCCCTAAATTTGTGGTGATTTGTTGCCACGACAATGGGAATGAATCCACCAGGCCTGGTGCTGGCAGGGCAGGGCTGTGGTCTGATGTGCCTGGAGCTTGGAGGATGGAGTGTGGAACAGGACAATGAGGTTGGACAGGTAGGCAGAGACCACACAGGGCTTTCCAAGCCACAGAGAAGGATGTGCCTGGTGTGGGGGCAGCACAGCTGGGGTGGGAGCAGGGTAGCAACGTTTCGGGAGAATCCTGCCTTGGAGCACGACCTGCTGGGAAGTGGCTGCTGCAGGTGCAGGGGACAGCAACATGTTTGGGACCTACCTAGTGGCAGCGTGTGGAGGCATGGCTGGAGACCTGAGATGCAGCAGAGGGCAAATTCCTCTTCTCCCTGCCGTCTCCTTTCCTTCACTGCCTCACCCAGCTGTGGGGGATCAAAGGCTCCAAAGGGCCACCTGAGATAAGGTAACGACTTTAGAGGAATAGTAAATTCTGGAGAACATTCCGAAGGGCTCAGCTGGGAATGGTAGTTGGCTTCCTGTGTGTGCTCAGATCACACATGTGTGTACACGAGCTCCCCTCCCCGAGAGGGGTTCTAGCATACCCATGACCTTCCCTTTCCCTTTGGGGGCAGGGAAAGGCTACACACTTCCCCTTGGCAGTCACAGGAGCCCTCAGGTGTGACCCAGGGGGTGATTCTGATTCCAGGGCTCGGAAAGTGACCCCCTTGGGGGGCACCCAAGCCGAGGAGGAGGGAGTGGGTCTCTGAGCCTGGGCGGAGACGTGCTGGGCATGCAGCCAGCTGATTCTTTAGTCACACCCATGGTCACGGCTGAGGTGAAACTCTGGGCACTCCAGCTGAAAGATCGAGATAAATCAAACTCATCGAAGGCCACTGCTGTCAGGCACACACCTCGACCCACCCTCTGCTCAATCTGCAGTCTCTGGGACCTGCCTGCAGCTGTCTGAATGCTTCCTGTGTGCTCACCTCTGCTGCACCTAACTCTTTCTCCATCTGGCCTGAGACCTTCTCTCCCTTCTGGGCCCTCTGGTTCTCTCCTCCTGATGCTTCAGGGCTCACATCAATGGACACTTGTTCTGCTGGGACAGGCAGAGGATAAGCACATAGGCCCTGCAGTCAGCCCTGCGGTGAGTCCCACTCTGCTGCTCACCAGCCCTGCCCATGTTGGCTCAAGCGAAAATGGTGTATAATATATTGGCTTATAAACCTAACCACCCCAGGCTGGCCAGGTTTCATATCCAGGACTCAACACCAGAACCAGAGCCAGATTTTTCAGCCCCATTTCCCTGGTGTGAGCTCCATTCCCACATAGAATCTGGCCTGTCTTCCCCAAGACGGCTGCAAGGAGTCCCTGGACCATGTGCTCCCCTGTCCAATTTTATATTCAAATTTATATAAATCTTAAATATAAGGTTGGGCATGATGACTCATATCTATAATCCCAGCAATTTGGGAAGTAGGAGGATTGCTTGCCTGAGGCCAGGAGTTCTAAACTTGCCTGAGCAACATAGTGAGACCCCTGTCTCTACAAAAAATAATTTTGGAAAATTAGCTAGGTGTGGTGGTTTGTGCTGTAGGTCCAACTACTCAGCAGGTTGAGTTAGGAGGATGACTTGAACCTAGGAAATTTGAGGTTGCTGTGAGCTATAATGATACCACTACACTCTAGACTGGGCAGCATAGCAAGACCCTGCATCAAAAAAACCTCCCAAAACTTAAATATAAATAAATTTAAATAAATCACATAACTACATAGAAGGTCTTTTGGCCAGGTCAAGAGGTGCTGCTGGTAACACATGGGATAGAAAGCTTTCAAAGTTTAGTGATGTGCTTTTAAGAACTAAATGGTAGGCTCGGCGCCTGTGGCTCAACGGGCTAAGGCACCAGCCATGTACACCTGAGCTCGCGGGTTCGAATCCAGCCTGGGCCCGCCAAACAACAATGACGGCTGCAACCAAAAAATGGGCAGGCATTGTGGCAGGCACCTGTAGTCCCAGCTACTTGGGAGGCTGAGGCAGGAGACTCGCTTGAGCCTAGGAATTGGAGGTTGCTGTGAGCCGTGATGCCACAGCACTCTCTCCAGGGTGACAGCTTGAGGCTCTGTCTCAAAAAAAAAAAAAAAGAACGAAATGGTAGGTGCAAGGCCGCTTAAACTTAAAATGCACCTACCCTTGACCCCCCAATTCTGTGCATTTACCCTATAAATATATGACACTTGTTTAAAAGCATGTGTGCACAAAATTATTCACTGTAGTATTTGTAATAGTGAACAATTAGAAAAGGCTTAAATATTCATTAATAGACATTGGTTAAACAAATTATAGGACATGTCTATAATGGGATACTATGATACTGTGCAGTCATTATTGCTAACCAAAAATGAACTATCTCTATGGTGATATTAAGTGAGCTTCAAGATATATTTTTAAAACCCAGAATACTGTGCAACCATTCACGTATGTTATGTGTATCCATATGTGCATGCATGTATGGACGTGTAAACTTACATCATGTTCAAAATGTAGTATGTCTGGAAGGTAGAAAATATGGGGAAAGGTGTGAATTTCTGGGAATTCATAGGGTGAAACCAGCACCTTTTGAATGTTGTATATGTCTACATTCACTTATTCTAAAATCATTCTTTTAAAGCATTTTAAAGTAATAAAAACATAAAGAAAAAATGTAGTTCTTAGGCCAGAGTCTGAGCTATGATGATCACTAATGAATTTTACCTGTTGCTCCTTCCCTAAGGTTGACACAGCACCTTCTGGTGTCTTCCCTGCTTTGTATGTACACCTGCATCCTAGCAATCATATTATGGCACCATAATTGCCTATTTCCACATCTGTCTGTCCAACTAGATCAAATACAACTCCACAGTAGGAACAATACGTTTTAGCTTTATGTCCTCTGCTCCCTACCATAGAGTAGGTTGTTGAGTGAATGAATGACTGAACAAATTCACCAATGAATGTACTAGCGGGAAGAATGAAGCCTTATTTCCTACTCTCTAGAAGCTCAAGGCCCAGTCGTGGGACAAGAGTCACACATGAAGAAACATGTGAGTGAATATAGGCAGCGTATGACAATGGCCCTGTGATGTGGAGATCTGGAGGAAAGAGAAGGAAAGATTCCCCAGAGCAGAGAAGTGACTACAATCAAAGGGTGATGTTCAGACCTGCCAGTAGATGGGAGTCAGGAAAGACAGAGCATGGAGGCTGCAGCAGTGAGGCCACGTATGCAGGAGTGGGAAATACAGGGGAGCTCAGACTTGGTCATGATGGGAGAACTTTCCTCTGAGACAGCCTGAAAGGTGTATTAGCCATTTGGCCAGGCCATATGCTTTAGTCTCAGAGCTGTGCAAGGGCCTCTGAATGACATCTGAGCCTAACCAGCTGCTGCTTTGAGTCAGTGCTCAGAGATGGAGCTGGGTAGCCAGTGAGTGCTACACCCTGCCCTCACTAGCCCCACCTCAGTCTCCAGCTCTGTGGTAATGGGTTTGGGTGTCTGATAGGAGATATATACCCCTTCCTATAATTATCCTAAAAAGTGGCCTGCCTTCTTGGAATGGTTATCAACTTAATCGTTAACCAAAAGATGTGATTTAACTGTGTCAGGTTTTGGGGTTAGGAGGAAGGAGGCACAAGGTTCAGGAAGACCATCCAATCTCACCAATAGAGATTGCTTTTATTATCTGTCTTTGCATAACAAACCACTCCAAACTCAGTGGCTTTATAACAATAACTGTTTTATCCTCTCTTGGTGGTTCTGTGGGTTGACTGGGATCAGCTGGGTGGCTGTTCTGCTGGTTTTGCAGAGGGGTCTCTTGTGCAGTTGCATTCAGGTAAAACCTGGGGCTGGAGTCATCTGGAGGCTCAACCAAGATGCTGGGTCAGCCGTGTCTCTCTTCTTCTCCATGTGTCTCTTCAGCACAGTGCCAGACATCTTATGTGGTGACTTCGGGCTCTCAAAAGTGGAAGAGGAAGTAGAAGCTGCCATTCTTCTTAAAGGCTAAATGTGAAACTGGCAGGGTATCACTTCTGCCACATCCTGTTGCTAGTGTGTCACAGGTTACAGGCTAGCCTAGTGTGGGAGGGGACTGCATCATGGCACCAATGCTGGAGCTGTGCTTTATTGGGGTCCATCTTTGGAGAGCAGCTATTGACCACTGTAAAGTGTCAGTGACTACTGTAAAGTGACAGCTGAGGCACCAAAGAAAGAAGTGATCATTGCTTGGTGATAGATCCAGGTCTCAAGGGCTTCTCAGCTTGGCTAAGAAGCTGAGAAGGCTCTGGCTTTCCTGAGCACAGCCACATCCAGGAAAATCTCCTTAGATACTGTGCTTCTCCTACCTGCACCCACCACACACTTTTCCTATGCTCACGGCTTTGTCTTACAGTCCTCTGGACGGATGTCCCTTGGCTGGCCACGTTAACACTCAAGAGTGAAAGAAGCTCTCAGTGTCGTGGCAAGCATCTGGCCATTGCAGGAGAAACTCCAGTCTCATAGTTCTGACCACCTCCTGGGCTGCCCCACTTGCATGTCCTAAAGGCACCTCAAAGTTAGTTCATCAAGAACTAACCCCCTCCAACCCCCATCTCACCTCCACACTCCCCTGTGCGAGGCTTTACCCAGGATCTCCAAGGTCCTTCTAGGAAAGATGGCTCAAGGGACTCCAGAGAGACTCTCTATTGTACTAGAGCAGAAAAACCAAGTTTAATGTCTAGAGGTGATTTTGTGAATATAGACAACAACCACGCCTGGCTCAAGATTATTTCCTGGTAAGACAGCTGGATAAATTATGTGGAAGCAAGAAAAAATGTGGAACACTATAGGCAAAGGAGGGATTGTTATTTAAGGAAGAGTATTTGATCTCTGTTGACTTATCAGTCTCATATCCACTCTCCACTTTTTTGTTTTCCTTTTTTTTTAGAGGCTAGGTCTCACTCTGTCATCCAGGCAGTGGTATGATTATACATCACTGCAGCCTCCAACTCCTGGGCTCAAGTGATCCTCCTGCCTCAGCTTCCTAAGTATCTGGGACTACAGATATGCATCACTATGCCCAGCTAATTTTTCTTATTCTTCATAGAGATGGGGCCTTGCTATGTTTCCCAGGCCACTCTCAAACTCCCGTCCTCAAGTAATTCTCCTGCCCTGGCCTCTCCAAGTGCTGGAACTATAGGCTTAAGCCACTCTACCCAGCTCCCACTTCTGATAGCAGAGCTTTTCTCCTTAGGAAAACCTATTCTGTGTGCTTTGATGGGGCTAACCTGCTAGAGATGTAGGTACCTGCCTCAGGCCTACCCAGTCAAAGAACTCTGTATCTCTGCGCATTCAGAAATAGGCATGTGGCCACAGGCTAAGCCAATCGGAGCTCTATGGACTTTTTTGAGGAGCTCTCATGAAAGACAGTGTCTTTCCACTTGAATTGCTAAGATCAGTCTGACTTGTAATTTTATGAGAACCCAGTTGGAAAATATATAGTGAAAAAAAGACAAAGCCCTGTTGACTTCATTCTAACCTCTGGATCCAACACTGCCTGGAGCCAGACCAAGCCTGACTTTTCAGTCCTATACATATAATCTTTTTTATAACCTGAAGAGCTTAATCAATTTGGTAACTTAAAAAACAAAACAAAACACAAAACCTCTTTCTTCTTCTTTTTCACCATTCTATGTTTGTTTTCAAGACCCAGCTCAAATTCTCCTCTTCCAAGAAGCCTGCGCAGACCACCCCTCTATCTAGCATGTGTAGTTCAGACCATATTCCCTTGTTCTAGTTTGTCCATAGCATTATGGTTTGGGAGGGCAGTTTCTGGACCTATGTGGTCCTAAGCACAGTGCTTCTGGAGGCAGGAGGGCATTGTGTTAGCCATGAGGATCAGCCATGGGTCCCTGCCTGGGCTGGACTGGGTGTGTAAGGTCAGGAGGGTAGGTGTGGGTGTGTGCAGGACACCAGAGCAGAGGTGATGTGCTTGGCTGTGGGTGGTGAGCAGAAAGACAGGCTCTTCAGGCAGCAGGACCAGTTCAGGGACAAGTCCCAGCAGGGCTGGCAGGAACCCAGATCCCAGGTGTGTGTGACAGAGGGACCTGGCAGTGCTCTCTGCACTGAGAGTGGGGTCTCATGGTGTGGTCTTGGGCTGAGGCTTCCTTTACCTCCACAGTTCAGCTTTGTCTTTTCACCCACAGAGACCTGGACCTTTTCATTTCGTTCTCTCTGGTACCTAGCACAGGCCCTGGGATTTCAGTGCTAAAGGAATAAATGGAAGGATGAATGATGCAGATGCTGGTGGTTGTCTGGGTAGCGCCCCCTCTCGTCTAAGCACCCAGGAGGAAGCAGACAGCCCTTCTCCGTGGGCAGACTCGCTGGGCTGTTGGTGCTGCTGAGTCCTGCTATGCGCTCACTCCTTTGGCTCTTCGTGCATTCTGGTGTCCCTGCCTGGGGCACAGCCCTCTCCCTGCCTCGTACCTGTGGCCTTGTGCTTTGGTCTCAGCTTGGACACCATCTCCCAGGGAAGCCTTACCCTGCACCTGCTCCTACACACACTGGGGCGCCTCCCCCCAAGGCACCTGCAGCCTCTGCTGCCTGGGAGTGTGTCATAGATGCCAATTTGTCTCTATTACTTATCTAGATGGGGGAGGGGGGGCCCAGGGCAGAAAGCACATCAGATTCTGTTTGCTCATTTTTTCAGCAGCACTTTACTGAGTGCCCAGCTAAGTGTGGGAGATATGGGGGAGAACTCAGCAGAGACGCTCCCGGCTCTCACGGAGCTTCCAGCTTCACAGGGGGTCGGGAGGTATAAGGGATGGGGGGGCAGACATAGACTCAGACTAGATCATTTCCGTGATAAATGGCATAAAGAAAACAAGTCAGGATGATGCAGCCCCTGGAGGGGCCTGAGAATACATCCTCGTTAAGGGGTGGTGTTCAAACTGAGCTGAGCACAAACCCAGCTGAGCATTTTCTAAGCAGAGAGCTGGAGAGCTCCCCTAGGGTGGCGCTATTTATCTACTTCCCAGGTTTGAACAGAGGATGAAGGCTGATGTAGGGGAAGAGTGGGAGAAGTTGAGGTCAGGGAGGTGGGTACCATGTTCGTACAGAATTGCAGGCCTTGGCCGAGCATTTAGGCTTTATTCAAATAACAGTAGGAAGTGACATAATTGTATGTAGAATTTTAAATGTTCATCCTGGCTGTGGTGGGTAGCATGGACTATAGGAGGCAAGAGGGGATGACCAAGAGGCTCTAACAGCCTTGTGGATGTGACAGGTAGTAGCTCAGACCAAGCTGGCAGTGACAGAGATGGAGACAAGGGAGGGATTTGGGACACCCTGGGTGGGTTGAGGTCATGGCATTTGGTGATGACTCCCAGGTGGCTTGCAGAAGGGGACTCCAGGACACCTTCTAGTTTTGAGAGACAGTGTGTGCTGGTGCCAGTTATCAAGGTAGGAAAGATCAGGTTGGGGTGGAGACAGAAATCAAAAGTTCTGCTTTATCTGTGTTGATTGGGAAGTGTCTGGTAGATTAGCAAATGGAGATGACAAGCAGAGGAATGCCTCTAGCTCAGGGGCAAGGTCAGACTCTTGGGGTGTGGGTGCAAGTGTAGACGTGTGTGGTTTCTAGACCTGATGGGATCATCTAGGTCGGGAGCCTTTAGGGAATAGTAGAAGGCCTGTGATTAACACACATTAGGACATTCAGTGGTTGATGGAGACCAAGAGGGGAGGCTGGACATGGGCAGAGAGAGAGAAAAGAAAAGTAGTGAGGTTCTCTCAAAACCAAGAGAACCTGTCAGTGGAGAGACACAGCCAGCTACTTGAATGCTGATGGTGGGTACAGCACGTTGACAAAGTGACCACTGGCTTCCACACACAGATGTTTTTGGGAACCTGGACCAGAGCGATTTCAGTGGCATGGTGGAGATGGAAGCCCGGCAGCGTGGGCATGAGAATGGGGGTGACGATGTGAAGGCAGTCGCACAGGCAGCTGTTGGAAGCCATCATGTCACCACTGGGCAAGAGCAGCCAATACTGCCGAGGGAAAGGGGCCACGCAGGGAAGGTTTCTGTTGTTTGATTTTGGTTTCTAAAGAGATGTGCACCCCCAGAGCACATGTGTATGCTGATGGAAAGATCCCAGGAAGAGGGGGATGATAAGGCAGTTGCACGAGGGCTGGGGGCCAGAGCACAGAGCAGGGTGCTTTAGATGGGCACTGGGACCATGTGGCAGCTGGGCACAGGTGCTGTTAGGCGGAGAGTTTGGGGGGTGGGGACAGGAAGGGATTCCTTCAGTCTTCTATTTTCTCCGAGTAGTGTGAGCCAGCATGATCAGCTGGGGGGAGAGCCGCAGTAGAGAGAGAGGAGGAGGCAAAAAGAAAATCGCAGGGACTTTGGGAGGAGGTGATGCTGAAGTGAAATGGGCCATACCCCACACGAGTGTGGGCAGAGAGGAGGCAGGGTGGTAAGATACATGGCCCTGGGCAGCCCGGAGCATGGGCCTGACCAAGAGGATGAATCTGTCCTATAGAAACATGGGGCGGAGACTGAGTCTGGGGAGTCCCTGTTTTCTGGGCTCCGAGCCTCAACACGCCTGCAGTCCCTGCTGGTCTTGACTCACCCAGCAGTGATGTCTGCACCACCCCCGCCAGGCCCTGGTGTGTTCGGCACTCAGGGAACAGCAGCCTTTTCAGTGGCAGAGTAGACACCTGGGGTGGGACGCCCGGGGGGAGGTGATTGCATGGGAATCAGTCCTGCCCTCTCAACCCTTTGCACACCACTACCCACCCCCAGCGTGACATAGGGCGGCCACTCATGCACGGTGAAGCCAGGAACCCAAAGATGACGCAGAATGGGGCTGGGGCCCAGCCCCAGATGTACTTGGGAGAAAAACAGGCTGTCCCGGGACCCACCCAGCACAAAGAGCTGCTCCAAAGGCGTTTTATTGGGGTGCATGCTTGTCTATCTCCCACATCGTCGGGTGCTCGCCTGTCTCCAGAGAAAGGGCTTCTTCAGCCTTCTCCTTAGTCATCCGCCCCTGCACGAACGACTGGCCCTTTCCACAGCTTTCTCACCCTTCCCAGGGCAAAGCCTCGCGAAGTGCCTGGCACAGAAGGTGCTTCGCAAATTCTCATCGAATGAACAAATGAATGGGGACCAAAGCCACCCCCTATCCAAGGGAGGAAACCCTCCCTTTCCCACTGGCCTGCCCGTGACCCCTCGGTGGCCTGAGTAGCCTCCTGTACCCAGGCCTCCCTCACCCCCATCACAGAAGTGAGGCTTCCCAGGTCAGGCAGGGTCCCCAAGAAGTAGAAAGGCTGCCCCATTGCCTGCTGGGCCAGGAGGTCAGCCAGTCAGCGGTCAGGCCAACATAGGATTGCTATTCCCCAGGGCTGGGCTGGGGGTGCTGATGCAAGCTGGCCACTGGAGGCTTGGGCCCACACCGAGGAGAGATGGCTGTACTGCCGCCCTCCTCCTGCTCCTCTGTCTGTCCTTGCACATCCTCTGTTCCCAGCCTCCTCTGCAATGCTCTGCTCAGCCAGACAAGGGATGGAAAGTCTAGTCACATTTCTGGATGAAATTTGAGAGGCCAGCCTCAGGAATGCCTGCTGGGCCCTTGGAGGTGGTTCTCCATCTGGCCTTGAGCCAGGAGGAAGTCTAAGGCCAAGTGAATGGAGGGCCCAGAATGACACTGTCTGGGGAACCCCCAACAGGCCCTGCCCTGTGGGTAGGAGTTGGCCACCACCACGGGGCTGCTGTCCAGAAAGGCCTAGAAGGCCAGGGAAGCTTAAGGGCTGGCCAGGAAGGAGCCATCTCCTAGGAGACTGTCAGGTGACCCTACTCAAAAAGTGAGGGCCGAGAGCATGCTCCTGCCCAGCAGAGCCTGTAGGGCCTGGGAAGAGGCCCTGCAGGGGAGCTGGGGCTTCGGTAGTGACTCTGAGTGACAGCCCAGGCTGCCACAGTGAAGTGACTTGGACTGGACAGCTTCACCCCAGTTTATTTTCTAACGTTTCAGAGGCTGCACATCTGAGATCGAGGTGTTGGCAAATGCAGTTCCTTTGAAGGCCTCTCTTCTTGGTTTGCAGATGGTCACCATGTCACCTTGTGCTCATATGGCCTTTCCTCTTCTTACAAAGACAGGAAGGGCCTCATTTTAACTTGATCACCTTTTAGGACCCTGTCTCCAAATGTGAGATGAAGGGGCATCACAGAGTGTGTGACTAATCACATCCTGTGGTCTTAAGGAGTCAGGGCTTTGGCAAACAACTTTAGATAGGGGCACAATTCAGTAAACAATGGTGACCATGGAAACATTATCCTGCTAGTGGCTGTGCGTGTTATACGACAGTTGACAGCTGTTTCAAATAATATCAACAATAAGGTGAGCGGTCCTTCTATGCGTGTGTACATATGTGTACACAATGCAGTACATGTGCCCTTGCTTGGGTTGGAAAGCTAAAGTGTATGTATGCATGTGTGGATATATTTATGTGCCTGCATGTATGTGTATGCATTAGTGCATGCATGAGTATGTTTTTCTGTGTGCCTATGTACATGTGTGTACGTGTACACAGCAGTGTGCCATCCACTACGTCCACTTTTTGTGGCTCACTTGATTTTCCCCAGAGCCTGGGAGAAGGACAGAGATTATGGGCCCATTCTGTAGTTGAGCTGAAAGAACTTGCCCAGGTCACACAGGAGGGGGGGGCATCCCTAGAGCTCCTACTGAGCTATCTCAGAGTCCTGGACGCTCCCCACCCACCACCCCATGGTTTCCAGAAAGATTATGCTGCTGGGCTCTCACACACCCAGCTGAAGAGCCCCTAGCAATGACCCCATTTTCTCTCCCAGTGTGATGGAAGTGGGCCCTGACTCCTGGAGGTGAGGTGAGTCATGAGGCTCCTGAGTTTACAGCTTAATGTGACTTCTTATCTGCCACATGTCTTATCTATCAGACTCTTTTGATTGTCTGGCTCAGAGCAGGTTCCTTCAGGCAGGGCACACTGGCCTTGGCCCCACCCTGGCAGCAGTTGGCCCTTCCTTTGGAGCTTTTGCCCCTCCCATACTTGAGAAACCCACAGCCACCCTCCTCCCCACTCCCATTCTTCATTCTGGTCCCTCCACTGTCTGTGGAGCTTAGCTCCTCAGAAGCCCCCGAGGAGGGAGGAGGGCATGGCAGGCAAGGGGGCAGTGGATGACAGCAGGAGACTCATGGTGGCTGTGGAAGTTCTTTGACTTGGTCCTGCCTGGTTCCACCTTGACCAGCTGCCCTCATCTGCCCGTTGAGGCCTTGCTTGGGTTCCCAGTTGGAAAGCTTAATCCAAATGCATTTAAGGTGCTTAAACTCATGGCCCATGGCTCCAGGGCCATGACAAGATGGGAGCCAGAGGGCAAGTCCTTCCCTAACCTGGCCATGGCAGGTGAGGGAACCCTGGGCGGGTCTGTGGCCTGGAGAGCTTATCTTTGCCAGTTAAGTTCTTCCAACCAAATAAACCCTAAAGTGCCCTAAAGTTCGGGGCCTAGAGTGTTGCCATTTGCAAACTTGGGTCTAATCATAATGCCAAGATCTCTATTTTCTGGCCACGGTGGCCTGTGACCACACCGTCACAGCATCCATGACAGCCAGGTGGCTTATACTGTTGGGGTCTCTCCCCTAAGCAGCCTCAACTTTAGGCCCATCCTCATCTGATGTCCTGCAAAAACCAGGAAATGATGGCCAAGGGCCACACATTGCCAGAGCTGGACAGTCCCCTGGAGACCCCTCCACTGAGTCATTTCCTTGTCTGTGTGGACAATGGGGTGACAGCTTACATGTGTGTGCGGTTCGCAGGCAGTATGTAAATGCTGCTGGACCCCAGGCCAACCACAGTGCCAGGAGGTGATAGACACTTAACATGCTTGTGTTTGTTGAATAAATAACCAAGCGTGGGTCCCTTGCTAGTTTGTGTCTTCCTCCCCCATTCTTCCCTCTGGGGCCATGGTCTGAAGGACTTAGGTCAGTTGATTGGTGCAGGTGGTCGGGGTTGGGGGGACCCCTCTCCGCATTCACCAGGAGCCCATGAGGCATGGCCTGGCTGGGAAGAGATGGCAGATCTGTCCTGGGCCCATTGCTGTGAGCAGGGGCATCCTGGGGAATAAAGAGGCACTGACTGCCTGAGCCCTCTTCAGGTAACTGGACCTGATGCCCTCACACAAAACCCCGAGGTGCTCTGGGCTCTGAGCCGGCGGCTGTGAGAGGCACTGCCCAGGGCTTGGCTGGCCTCCAGCAGGAGTGGCGTGGGAACTTGGCCTTTGTTCCCTGATGGGCTGGGTAGGGGAGCTGGGGGGAGCTACCAAGGGCCAGACATCAGGGCTGAGTCTCACGGACACTTCTGGCCAGGCCTCAGTGGCCCTGTAGCAGTCATTTCTGCTATGTCCTTCCTCACTCCATGGGTTTCCAGACTCTGTCCCTTGGTGGGTGAGAGGGCTCACAGGAAACCTTCTCATTCCTACGAGTGGCTGTGACGTGATGCAGGCTCCCACTCCTGTGTCCACCCCCGTGCAGCTCCCTCCCTCCCCAAGGACAGCCTTCCCCACTCAAGAAGGACGAGACCTGGAAGATACATCAGAGGCCTGGACCGTCTTCCACCAAGGGGTCACAGGGTGGGCGCGCCTGTCTAGGGACACCAGCGGGGCTGCCGTGCTGTGCCTGGGCCCACTGTGCCGGAAAGGCTCTGTCTGGCCTGGTCAGGGAACCTGCCTTTCCTGCCCAGCGCTCCTGCCCTGTAGGGCCCTGGGTGAAGGCAGGGCCCTCTCACCAGTTCTCGCACAAAACCTTCATGGGTTTTGTTTCCAGAAAAAGAAGACCTTGCCTCTTCCAGCCCACTCACACTCTTCTTCCCCTATGCCTGGTGTAGTAGACAGTGGTGGAGAGTCTTGGGTTCAAATCCCAGCTCTGGTCTTTCTTGAGGCCTGGGGCCAAGCCGTGTGTTAACTCTGAGCCTGAAGTCCTGGTCTATAAAAGGGGATAACATGTGCCTTGGTGGGGTAGCCATGAGAGTTGCCTGAGGCACTCCTTGGTGGCTGTTCCCAACCCTTTCTGTCCCCACAGTATCCTGAGCCCTGGGCTAAGTTCCACCTCCCAGCTTTGGGCTAGCGTTTATCCCTGCTGGAGTAGGCTGTCCTGCCTCCTTCCCATCCCCTGGACCTATCTTCCTGCTCTTGCAAGGCCCCTCCTCCAGGCAGACAAAGTTCTTCTCCCCACTTTGAGCCTGGTCAGGGCACCCCATCCCAGATGGTGACCACTGTTCACCTGGGGGCCCCCCTTCCTAGTGAGCCAAATGAAGCCTGCCTCCTATTCTCCTCCCATCTCCATCACTCCAGCCCCACTTGTTTGGCTCTACCCTATACAAAGCTGCACTTCTAGGCACAGGAACAGGGGCAGGAGGTGAGAAAGACCAGAAGAGCCTGCAGCCGACCGGCTCAGGGCACTGTGGTGACCCAGATGGGCCTGGCCAGGTAGAAGACTGTCCATCTTCCTGAGTTGTGTGCTCCACGTCTTCAGGGCCACACGTTGGGAGGACCTGGTGGGCTAGACCATGTGCAGGTACCAAGGCAGGGCTTCAGCCCCTTGGTAGCCAGGTCCTAGCACACCTGTGCTCACCAGCAGGAACTTTAAACTCATTTGACTAGATTTCCAGAGCTCCCAGTCTTGGGACTGGGAACTCAGGGAGAGAGGCTGGGGAAAGGAGGAAGAAATCTTTTGGGGTTCCAGTTGACTCAAGAACTTCAAAGGCAAAAATCACCTGTAGCTTTTGTCTGCATAAAAGAAAAAAGGTGCTGGCATGGTGGCTCATGCCTGTAATCCTAGCTGTCTGGGAGGCCAAGGCAGGTGGATTGCTTGAGCTCAGGAGAGTTCGAGATCAGCCTCTGCAAAAGTGAGACTCAGTCTCTACTAAACATGGAAAAACTAGCTGGGCATTGTGGCAGGTGCTTGTAGTCCCTGCTACTTGAGAGGCTGAGGCAAGAGGATCACTTGAACCCAAGGGTATGAGGTTGTTGTGAGCTATGGCTCTCTACCCAGGGTGACAGAGTGAGACTCTGACTCAAAAAAATTAAAAAAAAAGAAGCTGGTAAGGGGATGACTTAAGATATGTCACTGGGGCAGTACCTGTGGCTCATTGAGTAGGGCGCCGGCCCCATATAGCAAAGGTGGTGGGTTCAAACCCTGCCTCGGCCGAATTGCAAAAACAGAAAAATAGCTGGGCATTGTGGTGGGCACCTGTAGTCCCAGCTGCTCGGGAGGCTGAGGCAAGAGAATCGCCTAAGCCCTGGAGTTGGAGGTTACTGTGAGCTGTGTGACACCATGGCCCTCCACCAAGGGTGATCAAGGGAGACTCTGTCTCTCAAAAAAAAAAAAGATATGTCACTGAGGATAAGGTCAAGAACCTTTCCAAGGAATGGAACCACTTCATAGGTGACCAGGCATTCTCTCTACCTGCCATGGCAGCAAATTGCATGTGGTTAGAACAAGCCAGATGATGGAGTCACTGCAGCCCTAATCCTATTTATCTCAATAACAGCTTTATCAGAGCACTGAATCTTGCTGCCAAGCATGTCTGTTGTGGCCGGTTCCCTGAAGGAACTGTCTTCAGATGTGACTGCAGAGAGGAGTCCTCAGAGCCTCTATTTACCATCCATCACCTTTTTCTTCTAAATGGTAAATTCTTCCAGGAAAGCCTGCCTATGTGGCAGACTGTGGTTTCAAAGTATATGTCACCTCACATTCTCTTCCCCACACTCCTCCCATTGAATAGCACTGGTCTATGTCATCTTCCCTTGAACCTTGGTGAAACTTTGTGACTACCTTGAGAAGTAGCACTCACTGCAGAAGTGACCCTATGTGACTTCCAAAGCTCAGTCAGAAAAATGCCACACCCTTCCTACTTCATTCTCTTGGAACCCTTTCTTCTGGGACCCAGCTGCCATGCTGTGAGGAAGCCCAAGTCATGGAAAGGCCAGCGCAGGTGTTCCAGCTCATGGCTCCCCATTAGGACCCAGCTGACCACCAGCATCAGCCCCTAGACATATGAATGAGGCGTCTTTCCAGATGTCTTCAACCCCCGAGTGCAAGTGCAGGAAAGACCCTGAGTGGGAAACACCTGGCTGACGCCAGTCAGGCCCCAGCATTGTGAGAGGCAATAAAATGATTATAGTTTATTTTAAGCCACTGAGATTTGGGGTGATTGGTTAGTCGTAGACCACCGGAATACCATGAATGGTGATAGTGGACAACCCTTGCCTCTACTGGTGTCTCTGTCATTGAAAGATGACTCCCAAACTTTCCTGTTCAGGTTCTAAAACTTCCTAATGTCTGGGTGACTCAATCTCTCAAAGTGACATTTGAAAGTGGAACTTCAGCTGCCAGTCTGCTCCCTGACTCCCTTTGCCAAGGAAGTTACTCTCTTTCGCATTTCTACCAAGAGAGGCAGTTATGATGTAGTGGAAAGCTCATGACTCAAATGTCAGGTGGAACCAGGTTCAAATCCCCATTCTGCCACTTCCTGTTATTCTGTCCTGGGATCAGTCACTTCTCTCCGAGCTTCAGAAGCCCAAGGCACAAAATAGGAAAATTCTTATTGACCTTCCTGGATTGGTATGACCTTTATAATTAGTTTTGTTCTAAAAAATGTGTATGTGGGGCGGCACCTGTGGCGCAGTGAGTAGGGCGCCAGCCCCATATACCGAGGGTGGCGGGTTCAAACCCGGCCCCGGCCGAACTGCATCAAAAATTAGCCAGGCGTTGTGGTGGATGCCTGTAGTCCCAGCTACTTGGGAGGCTGAGGCAAGAGAATCGCCTAAGCCCAAGAGCTGGACGTTGCTGTGAGCTGTGACTCCACGGCACTCTACCGAGGGTGATAGAGTGAGACTCTGTCTCTAAAAAAAAAAAAAAAAAAATGCGTGTGTGTGTGTGTAACCTACTTTGTATTTAGCAGTACAATTAATATTTGCCAAATGCCCACTAAATGCCAGGCACTGTTTTATGCATTTTGCACATATTAGCTCATTTGATAATTGCAACAGCATTTGCATTTTTACAAATGGGGAAACCAAGGCATAGAGATGTTGCGCAACCTTCCTGAGGCTACATAGTTAGTAAGTCGCAGAGCTAAAATTTGAACCCAGGAAGTTTGTCCCCAGAGGCCACCGTGACATATGGCCTCTTGGTGAATGTTCAACTTCTGGTTCTGGGTGTGACAACACAAGTGCTCAGCCACTCCCTTCCAGAAGAACCAATCTGAAGAGAGTGCTTGAACCAAAGGGACAGCGACAGAGAGAGCTCTTATAGCTCATCGTACTAATGGGGCACAGAGTAGGGATCAGAGTCACAGTCAATGGCCCCGGCTGCTGTGGGCAGTGACCTACGGGGGAAGGTGACATCTGAGGAAGAGGATATTTTGCAACAGCAGGACAGTAACAAGCCTCTGGAGCCCTCGGGGAGCGGAGTCACTTTGGAGAGGGACAGCCTGGGGAAGCGGAGCTGGTGGAAGAACCCTTGATATTGAGACTTGCTCTTTTGCTTACTAGCCAGGGGACTCCTCCTCTCTGATGTGGTAATAACTTGTGTGACCTCTCAAATGACAGTGTGCACACAAAGTGCTTTGGGAAATCAGAAGTGGTGACCTACTGCTAAGTTTTCTCATTAGCAAAGGATGTATTCTTTTAAGCTTTCTTTAATACTTTTGAACTGTTTTGGAGGGAAATTGACCTAAAACGAATAAGGCACTTCCTAATCTTCATAAACAGAGAGTCTTGGGCCTGATTTATCTTTTCTTCATGACTCAGAGTTAATCACTGTGAACATCTATTCCTGTACTGAGCTGCAGTGATGAAGGGCTTTGCCTGTGGGGTGTGACTCTGCCTCTGAACCGGATGGCCCCAGGCTGCTGGCTTCTTGAGTTTTTAGAATGGCCCTTCATAGCTCAGCAGTATCGTCCGTCCCTCCCTAAGGTGGTCAGGTGTCACCTCTCAGCACTCTCAGAATGTTGGCTGAAAGCAATTTCATAAGACTTTGATTTGCTTCTAATCTATAGCGGATTTACAGGTCAGTTGCCTGCATTCCGTTGGAAACGTTCGTAAGGGTAAGGATTCCTGACTACGGAGCACTGAGGGGTCCAGATCAGGGTAAAGTGCAGGAGCTTTTGTGCCTGGAGCTTGTGCCATTGAGCTTGGCTATCCTGGGATCCTTTTTGCTCCCTTCACAGGTTTCCACAGCTCCAGACAAAGGAGGTATCACTATAGCTGGCAACCTGTCAGGGACCTTCTTTTAGTATTTATTTATTTATTGTTTCTCTTTCTTCCCACAATGGGTGTTTATTGTCACTCTCAATAACTTCAGGGCAAACTCAGCATCCTTCCCAAGACGCCACCATCACTGCTCCTTCGGTCCCATAGCCTCCATCCATGTCCCTAAGTGACTGACATGTGACATAGCTAGCCACTTACTGGGGACTGCTAGGTCAAGCTCGATCATTGCCCTGCCCCCCCCAGGAGCCCAGAGTCTGCTTAAGAAGGTGAGGCCCATACCCAGGGACAGGGGAAGCACAAAAAGGATGGCGAGAAGTCAAGACTGGCTGACCCAGCCTGGTGGGGCATGTGAGTGCAGCAGCCAGTCAGGAGAGATGGCTGTGGGTATGTCAGGGAAGATATTAAGGAAGACACCTGTAGGACACATGTTGGTGGGAGGGACAGGTGATACTCTACAATGCTCCAGTTCCAAAAGATTCTGGCAAATATGGGATGTGGACACAGCTAGCCCAGCATCCCCTGAGGGCTATGAGGAGGGGGTAGGTTGAGAAGCATGGTTGGAGCCCCTTTTAATTGGATGCTGGAGAGCCCAAGGGCCTCCCACTAGGGACCTCAGAGTTGGGGTTGGGGGCAGAACAAATAGCGAGCAGAAAGTGTGGGGGCGTCGAGAGCACCAGACTTGGGCAGTCAAGAGTCCAGGCTGAGAGTGGGTGAGGCGTGCTACAATTGGTGGAGGGAGTGTCCAAGCTGCCCCAGTGGTGCTGAGAGTCTGCCTGAACTGAGCTCAGATGGAGTTAGTCCTGCTGAGCTGAGGATATTCAGGCTCTCCAGGACTCTGGCTGCCAGCGACTGCTTGCTTTAGCACAGTGTAGTGGGCAGTTAGCAAAGTGAAATGTAAACAGAAGACAGGAAGCCTCTCATTTGATCACCTTGAAACTGGTCTTAAGCAATATTAACTGAGAACACACACACCCCCTCCCTGGAACACCTCTTGCACACACATAACAACAAAAGGAAGTTTTCTTCCTTGCAAAGTTGCAAACGGTGGGCAGTACGCATGGTCATGAAATAGCTGGGCGCTCATCCCCTGTCCCCCAACAAAGCAAGCTAGTCTTTGAACATGGCAGAGATAGATTTTCCAGAAAATATGGCCTTCAAAGAGCTTCAGAAGATTTCTTGTGATTTCCCCCAATTTTGTTGGCACTAAGAGAACCAGTGTATATTCCATAGCCACCCCGAGGGCTTGCCTTGCTCCTTCGTGCCTGACTGGCTGCGAAGCACACATTACACTTGCAGGATTGGGGTCTTAATGAGGATTCTGGCAAGGGTAGGGCCAGATTCCAAGGGTGGAATCCAGACCTTGGTGCAGAGACCCCAGGAGTGCAGCAGGGTGACTGTGTGCCAACATTGCTTTGTACACACCTTCGCCTTTCATTACATCTCAGTAGAACTTGCATCTCTGCTTTGTTCCCATGAGGTCACCAGGGCCCAGAGAATGTGAATACTGGTCCAAGGTCTCACAGCTGTTAGGCCACAAAGCCCAGATTCATTGCAGCTGCCGGGCTTGAAGATGACATGAGAGGCCAAGGTTGTGGAGGGAGGGGGATGGTGATGGTGATTCTTACTCTTTCAGAATGTAAGAGAAACCGTGTTCTAGAAACCGTAGTCAAGATGTAAGGGTTTCTGGTCATCCTGGACATCCTCAGCCCCGCAGACTGCACTCCCCTAGCTGACGCCCACTCTGGGAGGGCTCCTGCCCTGTATCTCTGCCTCCTTCCGGTATTCTGCCTGCCCAAGCCTGTCCCTTCCCAGAGGGAGGCATCCAGTAGCCCTGGGGCAGGAATGCACTGAGAGGTGGGTGGCCTGGAATTCAGTGGTAGACAGCTTTTCCTGAGATATTGGAACAAGACTCCATATCACGGTGAGATTCTTACCTTTCTCAATACCTACCACTTTTTACATGGCAGGATAATGGAGTAACTGAAATTTCACAATCAGTTGCTCCTGCTGGTAACTTGAAGGAACCTGACTAAAAGATCCTTTAGTCCACCTAGTGGGTGACTTTGGCAACATCTCTAATACAACTTGCTCACTCTCTGCCTTAATTCAACCCAATTATGGGATACTAGATAATAAAATCGTTCCATATTATCTTAATTCTTCATAACAATATGTTGATAAGATAATAATAATTATATTATCTTAATTCTTCTATATTATCTTAATTTTATCTATTGATTAAATTAAAGATGTACTATTGTAAACACTATTACTGTAACCAGATAAATTCTTCTGGGAAAGCTGAGACACACACACACAGGCCACTTGGTAACAAGTCTCACCTACTTCTCTATGGTTATTTGTTTTTCGTTATTTTGTTTAAGCCTGGATTCATGACTCAAAAAAAAAAAAAACATACAAATTGAGATTATCATTTTACTTTGTCTTTTCCTTTTAAAATCTTATTACTTGTTAAATTTTTGCAGAAGTATATATAACTCCTAACAAAATAATGGTGGCCCAGCACTTTGAGATGATAACAAAAGCCCCAGGAACAGACAAATTTGAACTTAACAATGGATTCCAGGTAGACTTAGCCTAAGACCCACTCCTTCCAAACTCCCCCTGTTATTCAAACATGGCTCACAGGGTTTTGATGCTGATTAGCAGTCACCAATCACTTCCCTCCATATGGGACCAGACTAGACCAAACTGGTACAGGTTCATTCTGGCACTGAGGGACAAGTGAAACCTAACTACAGGGTAATTGATCAGCAATACTTTTAGAGAAAGGTCTTGATCAAAAGGGGGAAACATGATAAAATTGTCAGAATCAAAATGAAGTCACCTGTGTTAAAAACCCTGATAAACACAGCTGGAGAATGCCATAAAGGGAGGGTTAACATGCACAAAGACCTTCTAACAAGAATTATCACAAAGGCTCTGCAAAAGCCACCACCTTGCAGAAAAATAATCCTTCTGCAAGTACATCTTCTCAGCAACTGCCTGTCCAACCTGGGACTGATGCCACCCTTGTTATTGATCCTTGTAGCCAAGGATATTTATTTCAAAACAATGATGTAATCCCACTTCTGACACCATTATGTCAAACTGAAAAATAGAAAGAGAGACTCTCTAAAAGAAAATGATGTTAGTTGGCACCTGTAGCTCAGTGGGTAGGATGCTGGCCACATACACTGGGACTGGCGGGTTTGAACCTGGCCCGAGCCAACTAAAACAACAATGACAACTGCAACAACAACAACAAAAAATAGCCAGGTATTGTGGTGGGTGCCTGTAGTCCCAGCTATGTGGGAGCCTGAGGGAAGAGAATTGCTTAAGCCCAAGAGTTTGAGGTTGCTGTGAGCTGTGACACCATGGCACTCTACCCAGGGCAACAGCAGGAATACACACATACTTTTCTATGAAACACATATTCCCACTGCAATGTCCACTCCTGAATAAAGATCATTTGATTCTACAGAATCTCTGCTTTGTTATTTAACTTGTTAAGGGACACCGTTCTCTGAGTGTGTGTCCATGGAAATGCTGAGGAAACCCTGGAAAGTGCTATGAGGAGGAGCACAAAGAAGTCAGGACTTCTTATAAAGATCACTCTGACTGCTGTGATGGAGGCAAAGGGACAGGAATCAAGGAAAGGGGTTGAGGGCTGTTGCCAGTGTCTAGGAAGAGGTAAGTTAATATGGGGGCTTTGTTTTGACTTTAGGACCCCCCTGAAAGGTTCTTGGGTACCCCCAAGGAACCCCAGAACACTTCGAAAACTGATTAATTAAGAGTATGGTAAGAAGAAAAGAAGACAAAAAAAAAAAAAAAAAAGAAGGATATGATCATGTGAGCCACAAGTTTGCGAGAATCTTCTTCTTTTTTTTTTCCCCCCCAAAGGGCTGTCTTAGGCTTTCAGATTCCTTTTCTCACCCAAAGAATTTACATGTCAGGGCCAATGCTCCTGGGATGTTTTTTCTGAATCAGGATACAATAACAGGACCTTTAGTCAATTGTGTTAATTCATTAAATATAGGCAAACATATTTGCAGATACGATTTGTGTGTGTGTGTGTCAGAATACAGTATTTTTTATTTTTATTTTTTATTATTTTTATTAAATCATAATTGTGTACACTGGTACAATCATGGGACACAATGTGCTGACTTCATATACCATCTGAAATATTTTCATTGAACTATTTAACATAGCCTTCATGGCCTTTTAATCACTGTATGAAGACATTTATATTCTGCATTTAGTAATTTTCTGTACCCTTCCAAGATGCACCGTCTCCTTACAAATTTAATTGACTGTATATTACCTGACACACCACCTTCTCGACCCAGGCAAACCCACTGGGACGTGTTATTTAGTATAACTTTTATGCTACTAAATTCAACCATCATACAAAATCTAAAGAGCATACAAAGTAGAAGAAAGCATTATGATAAGAAATAAAACCTGCTACACAATAAGCCATTTTCGATGTCTAATGTGTTACATCTTCCACTTATTCCCTCCTGTTGTCAACCCACAAGAGCTTTTTGTGTGTGGTAGACCCTCTGATGATCCATGATCTTGCTCCCACACGGGTCTTATTTAATTCTAGGCCTTTCCTTTCTCTCCAAACCCATTCCTTCTTTCAGACGTTCTAATGGTCGCAAGGTTTTCATCTTAAAATAAATCCAAGTTTGTCCTTCATAGCAACAACTGTCTTTGTTTTAAAAGGAGTTTTTATAAAGTATCTTCTCAGCCAAATTCTTCGAACTTCTCCATATCTGCTCTCTCCAATATTCACTAATACCCCCCCTTTTTACCACCCTAGAGCAGTGGTTCTTAACCTTCCTAATGCCGAGACCCTTTAATACAGTTCCTCATGCTGTGGTGACCATATGGTTGGAGGTCACCACAACATGTGGGGCTGTATTAAAGGCTCACGGATTTAGGAAGGTTGAGAACCACTGCAGGGTGGCTACCTTACCGACCACTCAATCAACATTGAATCATACAAGAACAGTATGGTAGATAAATGTCCAGACCTCTCAGCTCTCAGGGTGACTCATTAGCAGCAGTATCTGCCTCTGCAAACCATTATTCCTAGGAGCTCCTTCCTCTCGGACCTGTCAGTCTCCGTCTCTTTCTATCTTTGTTCTTGGGCACATCTTTTCTTAACTCTCCTTCCTATTGGAAAATTAATGACTTCAATTACCAACTATTTTTTTCCTTCGGAGATATAATATGTTTCTGTTGCCCTGGCTAGAGTGCCAAGGCATCATCCTGGCTCCCAGCAATCTCAAACTCCTGGGTCAGGTGATCCACCTGCCTGTCCCCTGAGTAGTGGGGACTATAGGCACCCACCATAACACTGGGCTAATTTTTTTTCATCTATTTAAGTAGAGATGAGTATCACTCTTGCTGAGACTGATCTGAAATTCAGGAGCTCCTCCAGCTCAGAGGGCTAGGATTAGAGGTGTGAGCTACCATGTCCTGCCTAACTTCATTAATCATGTTGATTACCTTGAAATATTTGTCTCAAGGATTTATATTTCTCCAAAATTATTATAGGCTGCATCTTTTTAATACTGCAGAGTGTGTCGTTAGTCCTGCAGTATTTCACAAATTGAGGTCACCAACATCTTCCTTCCAAGGATCATTCCTATTCCTCAGCTTCTTCTACATAATGTTACGCGTATAACCACAACCAGCATTACTCACACTTGACACTCTGGCGTCAGCACCATCTTTGATTTATATCTCTCCATTACTCCTTCATCTCATCAATGTCAAATCCCATTAATGCACCTACATCACCATTCCCGCTGTTACTGACTGGCTCCTACATGTCCCCTGGCCCAATAGCTTCATAGGAAGCCTCCACCCTGTATTCTCTCCCTTTCCCCAAACATCTATCACACTCATTCTTCTAGAAGATTCACATTAGAACTCCTGTTTTGTCCCTGGTCTCTGTATGGAGCTGTTCTTATTAGTCTGTTATTTATCCTTCCACTGCTTTTTCATACGACTTTAAGGCGATTATTTACCTGAACCTTCTGGAGTTTGCACAGGATATTGTATTTTGAGAGAATTGTTTTTTTCCATTAAGTTTTTTTATTGTTTACAGTTGATATCAGAGCAAACTGTTAATTTCTGAACACCTGTTAATTTTTTTTGTTAATATTTTGAATACATTCATTTTGTTAAATTCCTAATAATTTTTCAGGATTCTGGTTTTTAAAAAATGTGATCATGTTTATGATTTACACTGATAATTTTGTTCTCTACTTCCAAATAGTATGTTATTCTAATTCTTACTTTATTACCTTGAAATAAGCCACCATTTCTCTTTATGATGGATTTATAACTTAAAAAAAACCTCCTGTGTTTTTGACACATTTTCACAAGTTCAAGAACTTTACTGTTCTCCTGAAATAGGTAAATAATAACTGAATAAGTGAAAAAAAGATAGTCATTATAAAAATAGTGTCTACCTGAAAAAATAAATAAGATTGTTTTGAAGACAGCATGCCCTTGCTTTATAAAGACATTTCACAAAGGCACCTTATCACTATGAACCAAGATCAAAATATAGACCATGAACTCCTAAAGGCTATTTACAGAATCATCATGTGATTTAAATCCCCCAAACACTAGTATTTTAAGGTATTGTCTACAGACAAATTCCATTCACTTCATGAACACAGTGTAAACTTGACCAGAATCAAATAAAAATTTATCAGTGAGTCAAAAAGAATCTTGTATAGAGTGTATAACTTTTTACTTAATAAGCACATTCTCCTAAGAAAAGAAACCTGTGTTCAAACTCATTCCAAATGAAGGCTAAGAGCTTTACACTAACCAGAGCCTCCATGAATGGCTCCAACGTACCTGTCCACTTCCCTTTCCAGTTCTATCTCCGGCATCCAACTCCAGCCAATTCCCGCATGACAGTGTCTTGTACTTGGACTCCTGTTGCCTGTGCTCGTGACGGCCTGTTAATTCTGAAAGCCTCTTTCTCATCTATGTACAGGCAGGTTCCAGGTTGCAAAAGACATAGGTTCTATAAATTTGTTCTTAAGTTGAAATTTAGAACAGGTCATTTACCTATTGCCTGGAATAGCTCCCAGTTGTAAGAGGGAGTTGAACATCAGTCAAACATTTGCAAGTAGGGGATTCACTATAGGAGCCCCGTTTGTAAGTATGAGTTGCATGTAGGACTGCTGTCTTGTTACTTGAGGACTGCCCGACTTTTCAGGCCTAGCTCAGGGGATACTTCTACATGAAGGCTTCCATGATTACTGTATCCTTTGTAAAATGATTACCTATGCCAACTAAATGTGTTAATTATTTAATTTCACACTCACAGTACCCCCTAGTTTTAGATGAGAAAACTAAAGTTGGACCATTTCCAGAGAACTAGTCACTTGCTACCATCTCATGGATAGTAAACAGTAGGTAAATCTGGGGTTCCTGTTAAAATTTTCTGACTCTAGTTAACCACCTTAATCTTCCATCCTCCTTATGCCCTCTATAACACCTCCCTAATAGCTTGAAGTGGATGCATTTATCTCTTAAATTGTTTTTCCCTTCAATTTCAATAGGTTTAAGAGATACAGTGAACTTTTGTTACACAGGTATGTTGGATAGCGGAGTGGGCTGGGCTCTGGGTAGATCCATGACCAGAGTAATGCACGACTCTTTATCGTGTGCCTCATTTCAATTTTAATTTGAATTTAGTTTTTAATTTGCATACCAAATTTGCTAGCCACTTGATGGAAGAACTCTGCAGAATTCATGCTGTCTTTATTTAGAAAGTAGTTACGTAGTAAATGCTTGTGTCTGGATGGGTGAACACACTACTTCCTTATTAAAAAACTCACTGTGTCCTTTCTACTATTTACTCCTCACATCTAATATCTTCTGACTAGGCTTAAAGGTCTTCAGCAATCTGCGGCTTCAAAATTAGATGCAGATGTCCTTTTTGTGGCATTATTTTTCATGATATCCCAACAAGAACCTATTGTTCTAATTAGGGTCAACTTGCACAGTCTCTCAAACAGAATGCTCATTGCCACCTCTGCCCTCTGCTGCCAGCGTTCCTTCTTCAGGAATGTCACCCACTCTTTCCAAATTGTACTGTATGCTTTAAAGGTTCAGCTAAAAAAAAAAAAAATTACCTACAAATGTCTTCTATGAGTGAAGTAATGTCACAACAATTAAAATTTGGATGAGAATAATATTATCATATGCCCACGTTATTTGATGTCAGTGTCAAACCTCTCCAGATTCTAGAGTTCTGCAGAGAATCATGCCATACGTTGCTAAGCACACAAATTCTTCTTACTTTCAGCATGTTAGATACTTTAAAGAATGGTAGTAGGTGTTGTGAACTAAGGTTTTTCTCATATACGGTAAACTAGAGCAGTTATATTATTATAACAAGTGAACAACTGGTTAAAAAAATGGGCAGTTTTTCAAAATAATTTTTTTTGGTCTGCTTTGTCACCCAAAGCTGTTCCTATTTTTCCACCCAAGAACATCCAAAACCATTTCTTTAGTTACAGTTTA
The DNA here is from genome assembly GCA_963573935.1 of Arctocebus calabarensis. Taxonomy (NCBI): domain Eukaryota; kingdom Metazoa; phylum Chordata; class Mammalia; order Primates; family Lorisidae; genus Arctocebus; species Arctocebus calabarensis. The sequence continues at coordinate 97,573 of CAUYON010126862.1, read as the reverse complement.
GAATTGGCCTATAAAACAATAATAAGATAAGCTGAGTGGTTAAGAGGGGCTTTCTTAATACATGGATATTGAGATAAAGATTTTTCTTAGCGTTCACATCCCCAGAGGGTAAAACTGTTCCATGTTACATCTCATGCGACCTTGTTATATTCACATGAGGACACAGAAATTACAGCTGAAAACAAAACACATATGCAACACAACACCTTATCAGGAGAATTTCGATTTCCACAGTGGTAGTTATTGGCTCAAATAGGCTAAAATGCTCCCTAAGAAAAAGAATTATACTTGATTGTACAGCATTATCATTTTTACACATTGTATTGAACTCTCAATCTGTACAAAACAATAAGATTGCATTTTAAAACATGAGCTATTGAGGAGGCAGAGCAGCTTCTGGGCCTCTTATTTCCTTTTTTTTTTTTTTTTTTCCGCAAGTTTTTTGGCCGGGGCCGGGTTTGAACCTGGCACCTCCCGTATATGGGCCCTACTCCTTTGAGCCACAGGCGCCATCCTGGGCCTCTCACTTCTACAGTTTATTAACTATGGCTCTATCCTTCTTTGTATTCCCACTCCCACTGCCCTAAACCAGAAATGGACAACACCCAATCTATGGACCCAAAAGGTGAGACTAGACACAAAGTATCCTATTCTTCTTACTTTCCCTAAAAAGCCTAGTAACATCTCAAGGCAGAGAAAGTACTATCATTTCTTAAAATGTATTCTAGCAACTCAACAAAGTATGTATTCAATTAAACAGAGTAAGGGTCAAAACACTTCTTAAAGGAATATCTGACTAAGCTAATTGATCAGATGTGCCTTTCATAAATCCAGAAGTTCCTCAAGAATAATGTTGGATTACTGGCAGGTAGAGGAATAAGAAAAAGTCTTAGCCACGTACATTTCCGTGATGGTCTCTGGTAGGTTTGTGGGGATCTCCGTGAGGCCTTTCCCACGGCAGTCCACAATGTTGTTGCTACAGGTGCAAGCGGCAGGGCAGTGCAAAACGCTACAAGAAGGAGCCGTGAATGACTGGTGACCTAAAAAAAGAAATGAACAGCAGTGATATTTTTCCTCCTGTATTTCATAATTGTGAAACATGCAGACTTCGCTCAAATAACAAAGCATGTGACAGAAATAAAGCTCTCAACACAGGATCATAAGATGGTCCTCTATTTCTACAATATATTTTAGGAGGCATGCACTTTTATTTTCAGGCCAATAAAGCCAATGAGATAAAGCAAATGAGTTAACAAAAAAACTGGTCATAAAAGTGGTAATTTTTAAAACCTGAGAAAAAATTGAGAGAGGCTAAATGCAGTTTTAAAATCAGAATTCTATTCAAAATTACTCTGATTTCCCTAAAAAGAATTCAATTTCAGACTAATATAAATATTCATTTCAAATAAGCTCAAATAGAGTTGGCTTAATTTACTTAACTTACTTTGTATACAAAAAACAAAGGAAAATATTAAGACTTTCATCTTGATAGGGGATAACAGTTGGATGAATTAAGGATTCATGTACCAATATGGAGGCAAATCAGATAATCCTAAATTTGGTATTTGGATGGGTTCAAAATTACCACTTTTTTGAAGTTAGTATAATCCTTTGTGTCATACCGTTCTGTAATTGTTAATCTACATGATTCTTTTTTGGGGTTTCACAGGATGCAATTTTAGCATAAATAGTTACCTCCAGGTATGCAATTTTTTACTACGTAGTACTTGAAAACAAAACTATTTTGCGATGAGATTTTATGGCTTGAAAGATGAACAACAAAAGTCAGCAGAGCCCTACCAAATAGGTATCTGCAAATGTGGGTTTCTGAAGGACAGGGATTACCTACTGCCCCTGCCAGGAAAGGCCCTAGTGCGAATGACACCTCAGGAAGAGCCTGCTAGTCAGCTGCTAACCCTGGCCCTTTAAATAAGCTCTCAAACTGTGCAAAAATATCCTCAGTCTAAAAAAGAAACGTGAACTTGCCTTCTTCCTCATCTAGAAAACAGGAAAGAAAAAGTGAAGAGAGAAAAAAGTGGTTAGTAACGAACTGTTAGTCATTTCATTTTTTAATTTCTTAAAAAGCAATCAGATATACTGAGAACATTCCATGACTGTAAGAGAACTTTGTTTAGGTTATAATACATATAACATAAATACATATAAAACACAGAAAACTGTCTAAAAGATAATAATAAAATAGAATAAAAAACTAGCAATATCTTCCCATGCTTTTTAATTTTTTTAACTATTTATGATGTTTTATCTGTATATTAAAAATTTGTTTTATTATATTTTGAATAATAATTTCTGAAGCATAACCAGCCCTATATTCACAAAATATATATATCAATGTTGATATACAACTATATTTATTTATAAAAGATTTATATATAAAAAATCAGATGCCTAAATTATAATCCTTGAACTAAACTATATAGTCTTTGGCAAAGTTATACTTTTTTACAGCATTTTAATTTCTAATATAGAGGTAGCATTACCTTCTTTATATAGATGTTTCGAAGAAAGTGAAATGCAATAAATATATGTGAAATACTTAGATTGGTGCTTACGCTCATGAGAAAACTCAGTAAATGTTATTGATCTTAGACATGGCCCATGTCTATCTTTCTGTTTTCAGATTTCTGTTACTATAGCGAGTCATTATTTACTTTTAAATAGTGCAATTCCATTAGTATATGAATATACAAAAAGTTTACAGCTATGGTTGTATTTTTCTTTGCATTTCACAGTAGTGAAATCTAAGATCAGTTAAGCATTTTTCAATTATCAACTCAAGTAGTTATAATTACTACTTAAAGGTTAAACAAAAATGAGTCATGAGCAGAATCATAATATAAGAATTGCCTATATTTCCCCTGGAGTAAAAACTGAAAAAAATCCTTGATCATAATGTAGATGCAGGTAATCAGTAATCGCCAACCAGTGTACAAATGTCGTAGAAAATATTATTATTGTCACTAAAAAAGAGGATCTTCATTGAGTGACTAGTGCATAACTATACAGATGAGTGAGCAAAACTGAACCGTGGACTCATGCACCCCTCACACTCTTTTATATCCCGGCACACAGCAGCAGGCGAGCACAACCCTTCTTTCTTCCTTACCACTGCAGACGAATTCTCGCTTTTGAACTTCAGCTACGTTGTGGCCTCTCAGGTGGGAGGGGCCCATGCACTGAGTGTACAGGCCAACCCGAGGCCTCTGCCGCAGCCAGTCGGAGAGCCAGGCCAGGTGACAGTCGCAGTACAAGTTGTTGGAATGGAGTCGACTGCAGGAGAGGAGAGAAGTTTAAAGCAAGAAAACAGAAAGCAGTTAATTCAAAACTTGAAAAATTCCTTACAAGTAATATTTACCTTTCGTTATTAACATAGAAGTACATAGAACTTAGAAAATTTCCAGAGATTGTTTTTTTTTCCTAAAACTCAATGGGCTTACGACCACAGAATCAAGTCTCTCTTCATTTGCTCTGAGTTAAGCAAATACACAGAAGCTGGAAAATGACCCTAAAATTATTTTGCCTATGTCCATTCAAAGGAGTAAAGAGAAAAATACTCGTCCAAAGCAAATTTCTCTGTGATCACAACATATTAGAGTTAATGTGGGTGAGGGGAAGTCGTCAGAGGCAAGGGCAGGAGGCCAGTTCATAAAAGTCCTGGCTTCCAGTTTGAAATACTAATAAGTCTTGCCATTATGAGCCTCTTTAGAAATGGCTTGCAAAATCTTTTTAGAGGTCACTTTCATTTTTTGCTGAACAAGACGGAATAATAATTCAATATAAAACACTTTTCACATCCTTATTCTGATTTCTTTCTTTTGTTTGATCACAGAGAAGGGATTAGCCGCTGTGGCTGGTGGAGGCCTAAGCTCAAAAGGCAAGGACTGAAAAGAAAAGGCACAAATGGCTGGGAGTGAAGGAATTAAGGGGGTCCCCTCTATGTCGGCAGGATCCATGCACGATCATGGATCGCTTCCAAGTGGCAAATAGCACTTCCCCATTAATAAAATATCAGACAAATGTATCCACTAAATTAGGTAGATGACTTCAAACTGGCTTTTATGTTTTCTCAAACTAAAGAAAAGGACATCCAAGGCTATAAATCAAAGCACCATTCCCAGAATCATCTACGACACAGTAATACCATTTTAGTCCTTTTTAGCTAATGTGTTCAATTCTAACCCAATAACAGTAATGGATATTAAAACATGGAACGCAGTCCAGAAAGATAATTGGACTATAAAAATGGAATTTTTAAGTAGCAATAATACTATAGAATAACAAACCGACCAAAGCAAAGGAGGTTTAAGTTAGATGAGTGCTTCACATTCTCCTTGAGACTTTAGATAAAGAACAGATAGTTTTGCATGAAAACCACAGGGAATGTCACAGAACAGAAAGCCACCTTTGGGGGAAAAACTGGGTGACCTCCAGATTAGTTCACCTGGAAGTGACCATGCCATCCTTTGGGAACATTCTATGGCCTTGTTCTCTAAATATTTCTGTCTAAAGCAAGCACACAACAAAATTCCAATTAGATGTGCACAGATGGAAATGAGAGAAAGAATAAAAATGTGAAAATCAGATTAATAAAACAAACTAGTAAATTTTTATAAGAAAATAAGGGACATTATTAAAATTTCAGATGGTGGATGCTTTTCCAGTTTCAATGACTTTGTTGTTTCAAGGATCAAAAGCTTGATCAGTTTCTTTTAAAAAAATTACCGGACATTAATGGAAAAGTATAATCCGAGTAAACTGGATTGTTAACTCAGTCAGAATAGTCTCAATTTGATAGTTCAAAAAACCCAAAATTTAGTTGTATCTGAATACTTTTAGAATTCTTTTATTTTGGTAAGCCATGCTCTAAGGAAATAATAATAATGTGCTTTTATGTACAAAGTTAAATTTTAATGAAGAAAAAATGGCATTAAAATTCGTATTGCTGAATTCATTAAGAAGCTGGTTATTCAATTCATATTTTTATTAATTAAAGAAAATAAATATAATGTGTTACATTAAGCTGTTATGAAGTGTCAAATATTTTGAAGATCCAAAGTATATTTTCCCTACTTAAAAACACATTTTTTTTTTCAAGAAGTCCAATGCTTTGGTTTTGGTTCCGATCATGCCTCATATATATGTAACATATTTTTTAGGTTAAGGTGATTCTGAAACTCAGTCTAAGTAAGATTAACTACTGAAAATGCTATAACTAAATATCCCCACTCTGGGCTTAAAGGGTTACTTATATTCAAGAGAAAAAAAAAAAAGAAATAGTGGTAGCCAGTATTCTGTTAGAGAATCATTTTTATTCACCAAAATTATCTTAATGTCCATCCATAACCCCCCAAAAGATATTTTTAAATTTAAATGCTGACACAACCTTAATTACAGAAGCACTAGAGTGTGATGCTGTAATTTTATGTTACAAAGAACATTGGAGAACCAGTTTAGCTTTCTTAGGTCTGCCTGCAGTACAGTCATAAAATCATAAGGATTTCCCATTTATCATTCCTGACAGCCAATCAAGGAGTCTTCCATTTCCTAATGAAATGTGACCTCCACGATAGCTCAAAGTAAATGTTATTCTTTTTCTTTACTCCAAACTTCCCACAATGCGTATATGATTTAAAAGAGAGCTTTCACAGTTCGTGTCCTCAAATATCATTATCTAGAACTTTCTAAAGTTGTACCTTCTTTCTCTACCTCATAAACTGGTGGTCCTTTTCTTTGCTTAGAAAAATGATATTGAAGGGATTGCTTAATTCCATATCTTGGGACTACTTACAAAGTCCGAAGTTTAGGCATATGGTTGAAACTTGCCACAGAAAGTCTTGTAATGTTGTTATTGTTGAGAGTGCTGTAAAATAAAAAAAAACAAACAAACAGAATTTTAGTGATAAAAGTTAACTTACTGTTTTGTAGATTAATATAGAAGTTAACTTACTGTTTTGTAGATTAATATAGAGAAAATTTCGAAAGACTATGCTTATAAAGGACCAGAACTTGGTGGGTATGACCCAGAGAAGGCACCATTTTACAGACTTGACAAATATATTTTGTGATTTAATACATGATAACATACCTTCAGTTTTATTAGACATTTATTATATGTACATGGGTTTAGTCACAGCAACTTTGACTATTTAGATGTTACTTTATATACCTGGGCATACATGTCTGCTTATTATATCAGTTAGCAAATACACCTGGGATAAAACAATAAGAAAATTTGTACAATTACATTTCCTTGTAATTATTATTAATTATTAATTCACTTGAGTAAGCGGACATACCTGAATTTTCTAACTGCAATCTCATATCAACAAAATGCAATTATTCCTGTCAGGGGTGACACCTGTGGCTCAGGGGACAGGGCACTGGCCCCATTTTCCAAGGGTGGTGGGTTCAAACCCAGCCTCAGCCAAACTGCTACAAAAAATAGCTGGGCATTGTGGCAGGTGCCTGTAGTCCCAGCTATTTGGGAAACTGAGGCAAGAGAATTGCCTAAGCCAAGCAGTTGGCGGTTGCTGTGAGCTGTGTGACGCCACGCACTCTACCGAGGGTGACATAGTGAAACTCTGTCTCTACAAAATAAATAGATAAATAAATAAATAAATTAAAGAATTTTCCTGTTATTTCGTAGAACAGAGTCTTGCTAATTATTCTTTACTGTGGATATCAGCCACTGTTGAAATATAAGTAGAAGGACTTACATCAATATGGTTATTGCATCAGGAGGCGATGAAACGATATTCTAAAAAATTAACCTTTTCATGGCGGGCACAGTGGGCGAGGAGGGTGGACTGACTGAGGTTAGGGGTTCAAGACCAGTCTGAGCCAGAGCAAAACCCTGTGTCTAAAAAGAGCCAAGTGTTGCAGGCGCCTACAGTCCCAGCTACTCTGGAGCCTGAGGCAAGAGATTTGCTTGAGCCCAAGAGTTTGAGGTTGCTGTGAGCTGTGACGCCTTGACACTCTACCGAGGGTAACAAAGTGAGACTTGGCCTAACCCCCCCCATAATAACTAACCTATTCTAACAGATTTTGTTTATGCGGAATATACTGATCTTCTGGGGTGTTGTGTAATAGCGATGATAATTTCTTGAGATATGAAGAAATACAAGAATCAGTGGTCAGCGGAATTATGGTAAAGTTAACTATAACTGCTTTGTTCAAATGTTTCCTATTTTTATCCAACATAGCATTGTTAGCTATTGATTAATTATTATTAATAACAATTATTGTTATTTATGTTGCTACTTATTCATTCATCAAAGTTCTTCATGGCAACATAGAGTACTCTTAAGATAAATTGGGCTTAATTCCTGTCCTAAAATAAAGATGAGTGAGATAAATTGCAAAATCTTAAGCATTAACAAGGTTAAAATGAATCCCCCCTCCCCCCCAGTTGTGGAAAGAAAAATGATAGAACCATTGTCCCAGGGATGGGCGAGTGAAATGAGGCAATGAAAAGCATTCCTAAGAAGGGGACACTGAAGATACAGCAGGTGTGACTGAAAAAATGGCAGGTTCTGCAGGAGGTGGGAAAGACAGAAGCAATGGTCCGGGGAGGTGAAGTGTGATACCAGGGAAAGGTCTGAACGAGGGGCTGCAAATTCACTGGCCCGCAGAGGCCAGGTGAGGAGCAGATCACAGTCAAAGAAGGGCAACGGGCAAGAAAGATGGAGAAGAGGGTACAGGCAGCTGGGGGCAGGTGCCGAGCCAGCAATGACATTTTCTCTCACAGCAGCTAATGCTCAGCTCCCCTGGACTGCTGATCTGGTGGGATGGAAAACTGTCAAAAAATGGGATTTTTCTAGGGGACACTCGAAGTGCAATCTTTTAGATCAATCCTCCTAATTTTTAGGCAACTAATTCAATATTCCAAGGAGTCCATAGATCAAGTCTGTTTGTGCTACACAGAATACCTTGATAAGGCTGCTCTGGGTCAGCCGGTGGCTCTAGTTATTGACGGTAGCACATGGGCTGCTCCGAGGTTAAGGGATTGACGAAAACTTCTCAGTAGAACAAGGTACAGCAGCTGCAGATCTGGGCGCTGACTCTCTTAACCATCCAGTCTGCAGTGTGTTGAATGCTGTCAGAACTAATCTATGTGATTTGAGTGAAGTCACACAGGGAAAGTGAACTACTTTATGCAGAACTTACAAAGCACTGGATTAGCTGGCTCATGTTATCTAAAAAGCTGCTAGCATTTTCCGATGCTCAAATGGAAAGAACTTTTTTTTTTCCCAAACACCATTAAAATGCATTCTGACATTTGAACTAAAAAGTTTTATTTTTCAAAGAGATTTGCTTTCAAATGACCCCTTTTATTCCCCCCCTCAAAATTGATGCTGACTTAATATGGCTAAAACCTTTACATTATATAACATTCTGAAATACATTTTTGGGGATAAAGGTTTTAACGTAATTCACACATAGCAGATATACATTACTTTTGAACTATGGTTTCTAAAATTTCCATGCAAAGGAGACTTTTCATTGAGTGTTAAAGCCCATAGCTAGCAATTTGAAGTCTTTTCTCAAAATGCGAATTTAAGCAAGGCAACTGAAAATAAATTATCTTAGTATTTTATGCAGTATTGACGCTGGCAAAGCAATATTGCTACTGATACTCAGTGTCCGAAAGATACGTGGAACCAAAGCAGTTAAGGTAACTTTAAAATTAGTCATAACTGGACAGGAGAACCTCTGTTAAGTTGACCAGCCAAGGGACCATTAAGGAACTAGGCCTCTTGTACTGATACGCACACATGGTAAATGTGTGGTGTATGGAAATTAGGTCAACTTGAGGTGGTCAAAGTAGGGAGGCGGACAATTATAGAGGTTCTCTTGTAATTAAGTATGATTCTATTACCTCTCCTAAGTAGAGACGTTCTATTGCTAAGTATGATGAAGTATACGCTATGGTTATGATCAACTCGTATTCTGAAATGATACAAACATGTATTGTACCTATTTACTTATGAATACTTTCTCCTGCGGAAGTCTATTTATATCCTCAGGTTCAAGATTTTCTCTTGTAATGAGGATGCATTCTAGCACAAAGGATATCTTGGTGTGTAAATACAAAACGCTAGCCTTCACCAGCAGGAAGCACCCCATGCATTTATATCTTGATTTAGTCTTTCTTAGTGGTTTGTGTCAGGTTTAGGGCTTGGAGGAGAGTCTGGTGTTCAAAGGATATGAATCACTATGATTAAATCAAATTAAATTATGGCCATTCTGTGGATAATAAAACAGAAGTGTAAAACCAGCAACTCAAGGGATATATTCCATTTTTGAGTCTAGTGTCCACAGGGGCAGGGGGCATTGATCTAGATTTAGCTTCCACTGTTATTTCTGAGATGGTATCTAAATATTTAAAAAAAAAAAAGCAGTTAATTCTAAATCCTATAAACCAGGATTCCATAATAAACCAGTTTGCCTGTGAACATACAAGTGATAACTGTCTCTTTGCTTTCATCGACCTTGACTTTCACTAGACATTTTGGACTAAATCCACATCTCTACTCTCATGCAGGTCCTAATCTACCTAATTTAACACATTTTCACCAGTTACCCAGGAAGATTATCTCATCTTGTCCTGGTTGGCCTTAGTACTATGGTCGTGCATTAACAAATAGCTCATGTGATTAAAGTTTTTAAAAATTCTAGAACGCTGGGAATCCGAAATTCAACATGATTTGATGTATATGCAAGTTCATGTTCTTTCATTATTTCCTTATAATCTGAAGATACATTCTAAAGAGTCATGAATGGTAAAAATAAGCTAACCAGTCAAGCTTCTTGCTGGAACATTTATGAGCATAAATTCTGTTTTCAAAAATCCCTTGACCAAATAGATATAATGGGTAAACTTTTGATGCACTTGACAAGAGATTTGGGCTTAATAAATCCTAGTCTTCTCAGTGCTTTATAAAAGTATGGCTTAAGTTCTTTATCAATTTATTTTTCTAAAACTTCTTTTTCTTTCTTTGTTTTTTTTTTTTTTTTTTTGGCCAGGGCCATGTTTGAACCACAACCTCCTGTATATGAGAATGGCACCCTACTCCTTCAGCCACAGGCACCGCCTTTTCTAAAACTTCTTGAAAGTATGAGGATTTAACAAAATTATACTATATACAGGGTAGTCATAAACTTCATGTGCCATTTTAAATTGCACACGGACTGCATGCCACCCTGTATATGAATTATATATAGTATGTGTTCTCTCTATACATGTATGTGAGGAAGAACAGAAAGCTGAGCAATTATACCTAATAATAATGTAAGCTATTTTTTTTAACTTAATAGTAAGTTACTTTGAATGAATTAAAAGCAAAGTTTTCATTAAATGATCAGTATCATTTGTGTTTCCAGTTGGGAACACTGATTAGTAACAGATTTTTGGCTTGATCAGTTCTATTCAATTAAATAACTCTCAGGGTGGTGTATTCATGTAGAAAGTTAAGTGACACTTACCAGGATTTTTACATTACCCACAACTATAAAATCATAGCTCTGTTCTAATTTTTCTGACTGTGAAATAGTATAGGTGGGTTTCATATATTGAAAATGGCTCTAATTTACAATTTTAAAAGTGGCCTTACAGCGAAAATGTGTATGATGAGCACTTTGATTTTTTTTTCTGTAAAGCCTAAAAAGTTAGTCTGTTACCAGTAGAAACAAAGGTGACATCTCACGTAGTTAGAAAGCAGTATATCTTTTTATATATTGCTTTTATATAATTTATCTCAATTAACTCATTTGTACACATCTCTTTTAAAATAATTATGAAACAAAGGTGACATCTCATGTAGTCAGAAAGCAGTATATACTTTTATGTACTGCTTTTATACAATTTATCTGAATTAACTCATTTGTACACACATCTCTTTTAAAATAATTATGAACTCAGCACAGGACGCAGTGAGGGGTTCTATTTATTTACTGATAATTACAACCCAAACCACATAGAAAATGCTATCAAAATAAACCAGTCTAGTTGAAAGATTAAAGTTTTTATAGAAGTACATTCTGTTCCTGGAACTCAATTTATAAAGCAAAGCAATGAATCTTCTTTTAACTTTTAACAAATGGAGTAAAAATTCAAACTTCCTCACATATAATTCAATTTTGGGTTTCTGACTTAATTATGTCAAGAAAGAAAATGCAGAAAAATATTTTCATTTGGAGAGAAATTGTAAGTATGTTTATTTTTGTCATTATTGTTCTAGAATTTTAAGCTAGAAATGTGAATCTAGCAATGTATAGGTGGCATAACATGTTCAGTCACTATAGTTTCCATTAAAATTATTTTAGTAAGTCAAAAGTCAATGCAGATTACTTAGTTGCCCTAACCAATTTTGTCAGCCCATCAAGAAAGCCCATCTTGATGTCTACCCATCAAGAAAAGAGAGAAGGTGTCAATTACAATTCAAGTTTATGTGTGCATTACAAAATTACAATTCAGGTTTATGTATGCATTACGAAGTCAGCTATGAAGACTTCAAAATGGACCTAATGACTGGCGTATTACTATCAGAAAGCAGAATGCAAAATAATCTTTAACAATAATGTAAAATCACCCTGTTAAAATACAGATTTAAGTTAGAAAACATGTTTCCATTGCCTAACAACTATGAAATACACAAAATTAATCAGCTAATAGTTTTATTTTTGATGTTATTCTTCCTCTAAATTAATTTTAATCCTAATATTTAGCAATTCTGGTAATTTTCACATATCCTGTGAATCCTATGAAAATAGTTTACTATAAGGAGAACATTTGAATGTCCCTAAATAGAAAACATTACCTAAATACGCAGATTTGATTTGCAAAATTTTGCGCACACATATTCACACTCATCTTTGTATTCACCCTGAGTCATTTAAGATATCTTTTAAGTGAACATTTTGACACAATGTTTTAAGCTAGCCAGATAAGCCTCCACATTAATACTCTCTAAATATAACGTCTCGGTTAAAAGAATAAGAGAAATAGCAGTACTTACAGCACTTCCAGGTCCCGGAGAGCCCTAAATGCCCCATCTTCAATACAGCTGATCTGGTTGTAATCCAGTTGCCTGTTAAATAAATTTGAAGAATCTGTGTAAAAGGGATGGCCGGTAGGAGGGGTAGGTGATAGGAAGTCTCCTGAAGGGTCTGTGACGCCCTGGCCACACATACTGAATGTCACAAACACACTCAAATGTTTAGGAAAGCTGCGAACCATTTTGGCCTCTACAACGCTACTGAAATCTCTTTTTGTTCTGAACTGTCTGTGCAAATAGCAGCCCTTGGAAAGCTCCAGTAAATAATAACTGCACCTTATATTAAATGCCATAGGAATGCAATTTCATTACATCAAGAAAAGCTATCCATTAAGAGCTTTCAGCGTCATCTTGCTGAAACAATTTCATTAAGGTAAAGGACTGTAAATCACTTAATGTCACATGCACCCCTCAGTGACCTAACAGAATCCATTTATCAGAGAAGCCCAGCTGCATGTTAATTTCACTATCCTTGGCAGGAAAGAGCAAGACTACTTTTAGGTTTCCTTCTTTTAAAAGCAGTGTTCCTTCCAGAACTTCACATCCACGTAAAGAGAAATGTCATATATATTACCTCTCTGCTCTCCCAAACCACGAATACACTTTAGAAAGCTAACACTTGTCCTATATTAAGCTTCTCTATTCTCATAATTTGCATTATTTATCATGACATGCAAATTCTCTGCACTGGAACTATAACATGCTTTTGAGTTAAGAAACTTCCAGAGGCCTATCTAGTCCTCTCTAGAAAGTAAGTTTTTAAATTTCAAAAAATTAGTACAAAATTGCTCTCCTCGACATGCTAATTTCAGCCAAAAACACTTAGAAACCTATACTACAGATCCATTGTTAAAACACTACATGTATTTATGGTAAGAAGTTGTAAAGCTGTTCTAGCTAACCCTAAATAATACATAATTTAAACAAATGAATCCACTCTCATAGTTTAAGAACTCATTTGTTAAAATTTGTATGTTAATAAAAAAGGAATGTTCCAAACTTGGTCATGTCTGCATTTTCCTGATGCTTCTATTTAGAATTAAAATTTCCATATTCACATATGAAACCTGGCCTTCTATTTGGTTGAAATAAACAGCTAAGTACTAAATCCTATATACGCGATCTGCATTTTTCCAAATAAACAGTTGTTTAAATAGAGTAGCTTTATGTTTAGACATATTGTAATTATAGCAAAAAGAAAAAAAGTATTTTAATGCTTCACCTGAGATAGAAATAAATTGTTTCATGAAATAGTCAGGAGAGTTGTCAGCTCCCCACGCATTAGTGAGGAAGTGCAGATATACAGGTGTAAGACCATGACTACACGACCGATGAGTCTTGTCCCTGTTTCAAGTTTGCAATTCACCGAAAGGGCTAATTCATACTTGAGGTTAGTTCTTAAAGAACTGTTTGAGATTCTCATAAAATAGCTCTCTTTCTCACAGGCCTACTCAATAAAGGTGCAACGGTTTAACCCAGTTATTTTCAGAGGGAGGGGCCTCTTCACATTTCTATTTCTTAAGAAACAGAGTCTCATATGAAGGCTATAACCCAATTATAGCACAAGAATATGGGGAAAAGGGTAATGGAGGGGAGGGGAGGGGAGAGGGGAGGATGTGTGAAGGGAAGGGTAATTGGTGGGGCCAAACCTACGGTGCATCTTAGAATCTTAGAAGGGTACAGATGAAACTTAATAATTGCAGAATACAAATGTCTTCATACAATAACTAAGAAAATGCCATGAAGGCTATGTTAAACAGTTTGATGAAAATATTTCAGAAAAGCCAGCACATTGTACCCCACGATTGCACTAATGTATACAGCTATGATTTAATAAAAAATAAAATAAATAAAATAAAATAAAAAGAGACAGAGTCTCACTTTGTTATCCTTGGTAGAGTGCTGTGGCATCACAGCTTACAGCAACCTCCACCTCTGGTGCTTAGGTCATTCTCTGGCCTCAGCCTCCGGAGTAGCTGGGACTACAGGCGCCCACCACAATGCCCGGCTATTTTTTTTGTTGCAGTTTGGCCAGGGTTGGGTTTGAACCCACTACCCTCAGTATATGGGGCGGGCCCACTCATCACTGAGCCACAGGCACCACCCAAGCCTCTTCAAATTTCTTTAGAAATTATGTACATAGAGACTGTCTCATGAAATATACGTCTCATTTTTAAGAAGGTCTCCAGAGGACACAATCAAACACAAGACTTCCTTGATGTCATGCAAATGGTACAATCTAGGGCATGCAATATTTAAAAAGGTGTACCCAAAAGAAGATACAATGTTATTGCTTCAATAAACCAAGGCTTTTCCCAAATAATGGCTGGCATCCATGCTACTGTAAGAGCCTAAGGCATCTCTACTCATTTAGAAGTAATGCAGAAGTATAATTTTATTTTCTAAGAAGACATTTAAAGCCTCATGATGTAATATGGCTACTGTGATTCCAAGACAACACTTACATTCTTGAACACTTTTGATTTTTACAGATTAAATTCATTTAACAATTAAATGAATAGCCTTTTTTATTTTAAAGTGCTAAATATCTATCTATACCACTATTCTCTAACCCCTTGAACAATCTATCAAAGCCATTTAAATTAGTACAATGGCATGAAGTGTTACCCTGGACGCACCACAAAAGAGAAATTGTTTCCAGACAGATTGGCCAAATCTTTTAATGCTCTCAAATTTGCCTAATGCAATCTCCAGGTTAATCTGTAAAAGGGTGAGCTGTACGCTTGCCCATATCTTATTATCCTTGGCTGTCAATGTATAAATCATGCCGACACAGCTTCTTCTAAATCATGCACATACTACACAAAGGGGAAGCTCTAGCGTGTCAGAAAGCACTCAAGCAAATCTTGTCCTGCAAGGGCTGAAAGGCAGATGACTTCCCTTACACCAGCAGAAGTTGAGAGGCCGCTCAAAACTTCAGAGATTTCAGCCCTTTGCCATTGCTCGTAGCTACACATGTCTTCTGGTTCTTAGCAGAAGTCGGCACTGATTGGCACTAAAGCATTAAAAGTATTTAACTGACATAGGGCTGAAGTTTTCCTGAAAAGTCTTCTGAATGCTGTCACATCTCAGCACAAAGGTATTTCATGAAAAAATTTCTCATGTTGTAAGAACAATTCCAATCAAACAAGTGAATAATTTTTCAGCAATTTGTTGACTGTGTGATGGCTGAAACAGTATTTGTGGAAAATGTTGTGTCCGTAAGACAGCTCACGAGAAAACCTCTCCTCCCAGCCCTCCATTTGTCTGCGTACTCATATGGTTCCAGATAAACAGTGTCAAAACGATACAGAGGCGTAATTTATTTCAGGGTTTCTGGACTATGACTGCACCTTCTTTCTCTCACTCTGCTCGCTTCTCACTCTCTCTCTAGCACGCGTGCTTCTCCCTTCTGTAAACAGGGAAGGATCTGTTCTCAGCCATGCATTTAGTGACAGGCTGACCTTTTCTAGATGTGATTTCCAATTGTGCCGTGGAATTCTTCTGAATTAAGGAAAGACAAAATTAAGCAAGACAAAATTTTTCTTGACTTCTCCAAAACTTAATAGTTCCAGTTATTCAGCTTGACCTAAGGTAAATCTGTTGACCTTGACTTTTTTTTTTTTTTTTTTTGAGTCTCACTCTGTTGCCCTGGGTAGAGTGCTGTGGCATCATTTCTCACAACCTCAGAGTCTTGGGCCTGAGCAATCCTCTTGCCTCAGCCTCCCAAGTAGCTGCGACAAGAGGCATGCCCTCTGGTTTTTGTTTTTTTTTTTCACTTTGGTAAAGACAGGGTCTTGTTCTTGCTCTGACTGGTGTCTAACTCAGGAGATCCACCCACATTAGCCTCTTAGAGTACTAGAATTATAGGCATGAGACATGCCCCGCCAATCTTTACAGAGATTTGAATGATAAGGGCACTAGGCAAATAGGTACAATATGTACAGCATTAAGATGCTATCCTGGTACAAGGGGCTACTTCTTAGGGGAAGCAAAAAGAGCTTTTCTTATTTCTGGGGGAAAATAATGGTATAGCATAAGTGATTTCTTCCTACTCTCAGACGACCTAAACTAGCACAGACTTTTGGGTTTTCTCTTCCCTCATTTCCTGACTCCACGCGCCTCTTCGTAGCTTCTGTCCAAATTCTGAATCTCCTCTCCATTTGATCCTTCAATTTACTCCTGTGTGTGAATTTGTATTTTTAAGAAGTACCTGAATCTCACAAAAACGATGCAATCAAAAAGAGTAATGTTCATGACTTCTCACCTCAAGAATGCCCTATGATTCTCTTTCTGGGGGCCGAATGAGCATCTCCTTCGACCTTAGAATAACTCCAGAAGTCTTGGATTTCTCCTGACACTGATAAATTTAATGTTTAGACAAGACAGGAGTGTGATGACGGAATCCAGACATTCAGAGATATCACTCTCTGCCTCATATGCACACGATTTCTGAGGCTGAACTGATTTTCTTTAAAACGAAAAATAATTTACCCCAGTTTCAGAATTTGACTTACTCTAAGGATGTGAGATAATATATGATGTTGCTAAATATAAGTTTTAAAAATAGGTAAACTAAATGATAAAAAGGCAAAACATTTGCTCATTTGGCATCCTGAAACACAGAGACATTGTACTCTGTCATCTAAGCTGTCTTGGGAATTTCTTGTTTTTGCCTTAATTTAGGTATGTAGCACCATACAGTTTGTTAATTGCACATAGAAAATGTGGATTAATAACACATAAAATTGCATTAATTTCAGTTGGTTGGGTCCCTACAGATAGTAGTAACTTCAAACTTCGCTTCAGCATTCAATAATAAGACCTGATTACTAATTTATTTTCTTTTTGTAAAAAGAAAAATAAAAACATAATAGCAAATAAAATAATAATAAAACTTAAAGAATATATGTAACTCTAAAGCAATACAGAACATAAAACTATTTGTTTTTGACACCTAATCTCACTCTACTGCCCAGGCTAGAATGCTGTGGCATCAGCCTAGCTCCCCACAACCTCAAATTCCTAGGTTCAAGTGATCCTATGGCCTTAGCCTCCCAATGAGTTGGGACTGTAGTTGCTCACCATAATGCCAAGGGAATTTTTCTATTGTTAGTAGAGACAGGGTGTCACTCTAGCTCACGCTGGTCTTGGAACTCCTGAGCTCAAGGGATCTTCTCCACTTGGCCTCCCCCAATGCTGAGATTACAGGCATGAGCCACTGTGGCAGGCCTGCAATATAAAAATCTTCAATAATTTCTATGTCAGTTGGAATCTCTCTACATCTCAGCAAAATCAGTGGGACTATGTTCTGATTTTGATATGCTTTGCTTTGTTTTAGGTGCCAAACATAGCTGAGTTCATGTTCATGTCACGACTGCAAGAAGAACATCTTCAAAAATTTAAGTTGACTTAAAACAACATCAAATTGGTTAGGATCAATATGAGGGAATAACAGTTGTCACTACTCTATGGAAATCAGATAAAACATATAAATCACGTGGGAGAAAAAGAAAATAGCTGTTAAATATACAGGCACAGTCGCTTCTCTTCCTCTGTACATGTGTATAAAACCCAAGTCAATATGAGTGCCTCAATATACAAGTCTTATGCCAACAGTAACTTTTTGAAGGAAAGCCCAAGCTTTAAATTATAATATATAGAGAGAATAGGAATAATAACAATTGATCTGTATAAAGATCCTTGACACAAGTTTGAGCCCCACGTCATTTATCTCTGTACGAAAGCACATCAATGTTACCCTGAGCACAGGGTTCGAGGAAAACAGTCAAGGCAATGACCCCTCCGAGGAAAGCAAACTAACTTACACTGTGTGAGATGATCTTTTATAATCTTTCAGGCAACCATTGGTTTTTCTCAAAGGAATAAAGAATTTTAGCTTTTATTGGAATCGTCTAAGGTATAAAGTTATATCTATTTGTCAATGTAGAGGAAGAGGCAAAAGGTAGATGTCATAGAGATTAGGGAAAATCGCCTTCAACAGAAATCGAGAGAACAGCCAAGCTGAATTCATGCCCTGGTAATTCTAAGTGTACTAATCAGAGGGTAGACACAGAGAGTGGCATTATTAATTGTCGAGATTTAATGAACACATAGCATCTGGCAGGGCCTATATAGACATCATCTTATTCTCCCCAATGCCTTGGGAAGACAAGTATTCGCATCATGTTGATTATATAGATGAGAAAATGAGGCTCACAGAAGTTCAATAATTCTTACATGTTGGGGAGCAGATAGTTTGTTCATTTTGGAATGAGATTTAGATCTAGATACTGCCACAGCTCACACTCAACGTGTTGTGGCTTTGACAACAGATTTGGGATCTTTTTTTTCTTTAAATAGGGGTTTCAGCTGAATTTCTGATAACTATGCTTTCAAGAGACCAGCAGATTAAAAGTACTATAGAATTTTCAAAAGGAGGATAGTTTGTTAGGCTGAAGTGCTCTGAATTAAGGAGGAACAAGATAAAAAAAAAAAAAAAACTGGTAGAATCCAGTTTAAAGAATCAAGCTGGTATTTCTTATGGAGAAAATGGTTCAAATAAAGAACACTTGTGAACAAAGGTACTACAAAGTTTGCAGTGAATATTTGTTCGACAGAGGCCATTCTGGCTTTAGCAAAGAGCCGGTGTGCAGATCCAGTCGGAGGGGGACAAGGGAAGGCTGGGTGGAAGTCAGGACGTTAGGACCAGTCAGAACATCAGATGTTGCAGCATTTAATAAAAGGAACTGCTCTTTCAGGGACGACACCATGTTCATACAGACACTGTGAAACTAGAACATTCTGCCATATTCCCAGGGATTTGTCCCAGAGCCTGTAACAAAGGTTTTATTTTGAATAAACATTGATTTTGAACCAGGTAGAGATAGGATAAAAGAGATGCTTTAAAGAAAAATATCTGGCACCTGTGTGAAAATTATCAAGTGAAAATATAAACTGGAGGTCAAAATTCAATTAAGTCAGTGTAAAGAGCTCACATGTGCTGTTCAGTGTTAAGGAAGCAAAATATATACAGGTCTGTTCTGTCTCAGAAAACAATGGGACAGAAACTGCTAGATCATGCCAATTCCTATTGTATAAATATGTGAACTGGATTACCAGTCACTCAATCAGGTTTTGTTGTATTTTGTTTGCTTTACTTTTTTTTTTAGAAAGTATTTATGAACAATATTGTGTGGATTATGTTTTTACATAAGAGAACGCACTGCTGAAGAACAACTATTTCAGGCATTCCAATGATAAAGCAAACTGCAAAATTGGGGGAGGTGATTGGTAGCAAATTTTATCTTAGTTGGTAGAGATTATCCCAATTCAGAGTGTGTTTTTAAGAGTACAAACTAGGCAAATTACAGAACCATGGACAGTTCCTGCAGTACTGACAGTAGCTTCTGCTGAATTACTGATTTTTACAGTGTTTACACACCCAAGGCAACTCCTGGCTGTCTTTTATATCTATAGGTGGCATTCTGGATACTAAGGGGGTACTCTAGAACTCATGGGATGAGATTCACCGTCACTCACTACCTATCAAAATGAAAAGCTAGCCCCAATTTTTTTTTTTTTTATTAAATCATAGCTCTATACATTAATGCAATCATGGGATACAATGTGCCGGTTTTATATAAAATTTGAAATGTTTTCATCAAACTAGTTAACACAGCCTTCATGGCATTTTCTTAGTTATGTTGTTAAGACATTTATATTCAACACCTAGTAAATGTCACATGTACCCTTGTAAGATGTACCATATCGGTGGGACCACACCTACAGAGCTGTCCCATTTGTTCGTGTAGAAGGTTCTTTGCCACACAGAAAACATGTGGGATTTAACTAAAAACTGAGCATAGCAACCCTTCTTCTTGAGGGAAAAATAATACTACCCTTCAAATCTATGCAGCTTCGAGACTAATGAAAACATAACGAGGAAGGGGCTGGGGTCACGAACATTTGCAGTTTCAATTTGATACCAATGAATTTTATTTCTATTTTGTTTATTTTAAGATAACTAAGAAATATAAGAACATGAAAGCTAGCTGATTAAAGGAGAGCTTTGCAATTATGACCTAACTTACATAACAAAGCTATATGCAAGGCAATTTATATGAGTATGCTCTTCTCTCTCACTGTTAAATTTTGATTCTCTATTTTTCATATGGACTTATGAGAAGCCCTTTTTCCCTTATTACTGGGAATTAGGTAGATAATGCTGATGAGAACCAGAAAACAGGCATCTAAAACCAGAGAAGTATAAAAATATAGCAAAATACCTAAGCCTCTCTGTGTGCTAAGATAGAAGTGGGAGCTTTCTTTCCATGGATTTCAATGGAACTATCAATAGAAAAATTGAAGATGATAGCATTTGGGGGAAAAAAATAAAATTTCTAAAATAGCTTTGGTAACAATATATAAATTCTCTCTTTTTGGGTGGCAAATCTGTGCAAGTAAATAAAATATTCCAATGGGGTGATTTCTTTCCTAAAATGTCATAGCCATGTATATTTAGTTTGCAAATGATATCAAGATTTACCCTAAAGAGAACCATGCTGAATTATCTTATGACTTAAACCCTTGTCTATAAATTAATGCATGTAAGAAAAATAGGATTATTTTCCCCAACCTTTTTTTTTTTAACTAAGATGCATTTTTCCAGGAAAAGGAGGGTAAGACTCAGAATAGATGTAGGGTTAATGGAATTAGGATAATGTACACAAACGGGAAGGAGATATATTTATTTATAAATAGGGAATAGCTAACCAGAAACAGAGTATGTATTGGAAAATTAAAGAAGCAGCAGCTATAATTCACTTTCCACAGTATACCTAAAATAATTCTTGTTGAGATTTCATTAATTTAAATATCCATGTTGGGACCATCCTAGAAAAAACTAATGCAAAAGTAAATTAAAGTTTCCTTTTGTGAAGTTACTAAAATCTAGTAATATATTTAATGTTCAAGTTTATATATTTTTACCTTTCTTGCTTAAATCCTAGGCTAATCATAGCTACAAATGTTTTCTCATAAACACAAGAGAGCTTCGAAAAGTCTTTGTGCTTATTGAGTACTGTACATAATTCAATAATAAAACCAAACAAATACAGATGGGCGTTGTGGCAGGTGCCTATAGTCCTAGCTACTTGGGAGGCTGACGCAAGAGAATCTCCAAAACCCAGGAGTTGGAGGTTGCTGTGAGCTGTGAGCCCTCACCATGGCACTCTACTGAGGGTGATAAAGTGAGACTCTGTCTCCACACACACAAAAAATAAATAAATAATAATAACAAAATAAAAAATAAAATAAAATAAAACAAATATTAGCAATAAAGAAATTTTTAATTTCAATATTCCTCTAAATTATTTAATTAAATAGAATGCCTAATATATATACTTGGCAATAAATCAGTTGCATAATGCAACATGTTTTCATTCATTCAAGATTTGATTAGGAGACAGCAAAGCAAAAGCTTTACTGCATTTGTGTTAAATATTTTAAATACATATGCAATGTTTCTAAAGAACAGTTCTACAAATATTGGTTATCATTTTGTTGAGTCATCAGCTGGTAATGACCCGATGTCAATATTTTAGTTCACATTTAGACTAGGAGTTTTAAAACACAGATGTAAATCTTATGAAAAGTGCTGCCACTGACGACCATAAACACAATAATTTAGTTGATATTTTAATATGATCTTGCTATTCTCTTATATCTTACTGTCTAAAGTGCCAGGAAAAGAAGAAGTTTGAATCGTGGCTGGAGAAAAATCAAGTAACAAAATAAAATAGAAAGCATTTTAATTCAGTTAAGAAATTAATAGAAGCAGGCAAAAAAGTTATGGGAGGTCCTCCTTGGAGATGTTTAAGAGCAAGATAAATGTCCCTCTGTGGGAACAGCGTGGCTTGCCTGGAGGAAGGGAATACGATCTGCTCATTTGCAAAATTTCCACAGCATCGATTTCATATTATCAGGATGCTGCCTTGAGCATATTTAGCCAATCCACAAGATTAAAGTCAGTGCTTCCAGTGAAAATTCTGTGAAAGCTGGAATTTGCTCTAAAAAAAAAAGGCTTCAATGTGGTAAATCCAATAAACCTATACTAGTGCATGAAACTGGACTTTTAAATAGTGCCTACAAAATATCGTCTTGATGCAAACGAAGTGTATATTCCTTCTTACAAGCATTCTTTTCTCACTTTTACTCTCTGAATAACTGAACAATAGCATCATGGCACCATGCAAGGTTGCCCAAGTTGTAAATGCCTACACTGGCTCGATAAACAGGATAAAGCTCTGTACCTCCTTCCCACAATGAAGATTAATAATATTAATAATGCTAATACTCAGATTTTACTGAGCCATTACTTGATGCCTATGGGAACCATTTTAATAACAATGTGAACCAAAACTCAGCATTTTTAATACATATCATTCTTAAATTAGAATGATAAACCTCAAACTTCATACGAAGCACCATGGGATCTGAACTGTTTTTTGAACAATGTAGCTTGAACTATTTTGATTTATAGGAGGCATTTTTAATGTAAAATTCTACAATATTATTATTATAGCTATGATACTAATTAATTGAATAAGCCTGCATGTGCATAGTGATATTTTAATGCTTTTTCTGTATGTTTTATATTCTTCCATGGAAGACAATGAGAATAATGGGAATAAATTGTTCTTTTGACCATCATCATCCCATATCTGCATAGTTTTTAAGCCCCTTTTCTTCCATAGAAACACAAATCTCCAAAGCTGGAATCACTTGGATGCCACACCACCCAGATCCCCCCATAGTCACACCTGTGCTTCTTACCATGGCTGATATTCAGGACTGATACTGCTTCACCTTAGGAAAAACTAATGGGCGTATTCAGCTCCTCACTTCACACATACACACACTCCCCTGCACTATGTTTTCAATCTTCTAATCCAATTGAAACCCTGAAATCCTTAATAAATTCTCCTTATTGATGAAGAGACTCCTGAGCAAACTCTCACTTTCCCAATCTACTCTTACTTCCTACTAGTCACCAGACACCTTCACATTCCCCCCGCCCCCAGCATTCTCTGATAACTTCAAGTAATTCTTTTATCTTTTTCTTCCCTTAGCCCCTATACCACAAAATGTCTTGTTTTTAAATCAAGGATTTGTGTATATCCCCTTAGTACATCCTAGCATACTTCTCCTTTCCATTTTGTAGTTCTCTGTCAAACGGATCCATGGTACAGTGATCATATCCATTGCTAATTAATTCATGTTCCATTTTCCTATCTCCAGGTTTTTCCAGGCTCACTTTTTGCAGTTGTTTAGCTCAATACTTGTGACTATGTGAAACCATCTACTCTACTGTCATGGCACTGCACAGCTTTAAAAATTCTTTCACATCTCCTTTTCTTTAACAACCATAACACACTCAAGCAAATATCACGTTTATGTTATAAAAGAGAAAACTATAGCTCAGTGAAGTTTGCTGATTTGTTCACAACCACAAATATAAAAATTTAAAAAATGCCCAGCAAAACATTCTAAGAATAATCTTAAAGTCATATCACTGCACATAACAATGATAGTCTTTAAATGGGGGAGGTATCCATGAGGGGCCGAAATAATTTAAAAGATTTGCTCAATAAACATCCCATTCCTACTAGCACACTTGTTATTTTTTCTTTTATCTCTAAACTTTTTAAATCACATGTTTTCAGGATAAATGAAGGGAACATAAAGAATTCTTGCTGTGACTGGATCTTGTTTCCAAATGTAACCTTAATTATGAGAAAGAGACTTGTTGATGTGGATTCCCTGAATGTCTTTACTAAAGGATTAAACGCCCTCTGTTTTAAGGATTTAGAGGTAATAACGTTGTTAAGAGTGCAAACAGCATTTACAAGAATGGCAACTATAGCCATGGCTATACTATCACAGGTGTAAAAAGGCCCCCGAGTAGGTGTGGCCTGGGGATTCTCAGGTGGGTTCCAACCAGGCAGATTTGAATACCCTCCATGGCTGACTATAGCTAAGACTTCCTCCATAGTGAAGATAACTGGAAAGCAAATGAAATCTTTTTAATTTGAGTTTGTGTAAAAACCGAGGGCCATGATTTTAAGGGCTCTGTACATTTATATCTTAGAAGCTTGTAGTTTTCTATCTTTACCTGAACATTTAGAAGAGATGTGCTTCAAACAAAAACCATATACATTGAGAAGACGTAGAGGCCCAAATCTGTAGCTTTTATAACAACTGTCTTGTCTGCCAAGAGAAAGGACCTCTCTTGCTTTCGCTACTGGACGATCAGGTTGCATCTGGCCAGGAGAATTCGGAATATGTTAATTCTTGAAAAAGTGTCTGCCCTGTTTATTACTAGCTAAGAAATAGTAAATCTCCGAGGGTTAATCTCAGCACCCAGAGGCTTTTTCCACTCTACATTCCAAACTAATGTAAAAGCTAAGAAAAACATTTCATGTTTTTTAGAAGCTAATATGGTAGTTTAAAATTTATAAAGATATATGTTGACAATATTAGGATTGCCATTGAGATCTTAAACCAATACATTCCTTTCGAGTGAAAGGTACTTAAAAAGCACTTCTACTTGAGGCACCAGACTGAAGATTTGTCCAGAAAAAAACACTATGAAGATTATATGTATATTCTTTCAGGAAGACAGGAGAGAAAAATATGACAGAAAAATATTCACACAAAGGGGAAGACACTTTTTTCCTTCTCCTACTTCTGGTATTTAATGAAAATGGTGATCCTAAAAAAGGCTGTTACTGTAATATACAAATGTCTCTAACTAGAAAAAAAATATTTCACATTCTGCATTTCCAACAAATATAGCAATTACAAAGGGAGTAAGTTGACAGGAAAAAGGAATAAAACACCACAAATATCTTTTAATCAAATCATTTCTTTAGGTTTCCAAAGATTAATCACAGCATTTAAAAATGAATCTGACAGTAACTTCAATAGCTTCATTTTCCAGACATCTGCTAAATAAGAATCTCTTCGAATAGCTTGTGAAAATAATTTAAAACTTTCTATTATAAATTCTCCTAAGTATAAAGGTAACCAGGGATTTTATCAATTCTTTCTGACACTTTATTTAATGTACATTTGACTTTAAAAATAGATAAGATCTTAAAACACTATAATTAAAACAATATATATACTTACAAGTTTTTAATGTCAACTGCTCCACGGAAAGCCTTCCTTGGGATTGCCTGAATTTGGTTTTCACTGAGATCTCTAAAAACAATAACAAAAAGTGAAGTTATAAAAATATTATTTAAAAATTATTTTAATAAAGTGCTTGAGAAATAATGGGACACCAGAAAAATAAAACTCAAAAAGATTATAATTAAATCCATAGAACTGGATTCAGTTTATATTTTATCCTTCTAATACAAAGTAAATGGTTGGACTATGTATTCTTGAAGTGTGCTTTCAGATCTTTAATCTTACAATAAATTATAAACTATGATATTCTTAAATTTAAGAGTTGCTCCATTTCTGTGTAAAAAAAAATTTCTTTAATGTAAATTGTTCACAACTGAATTTCAGGAATTTCTGAAGTTTTAGTACTTTGTATATATTCAATATCACTGACATAACTCATGAAACAAAATGGAAAATAGCCCACTTAGCTTCTTAGTGAAGACAGGGTAAAAACCGATAAAACCTGGGTAGTATGATTACATTTTCACAGCCCTTTAAGTAATCTCGAAAATGGAACTTGGCAGAACCTCCCTAACAATAAAACCAACAGTTAACGCATGAAATATTAATACCAGCTTGATTTAAAATCTTCTTTAAATAACTCTATTATAACCATAAACATAGGCTGTCTACATTTGCATTTTAATCAAATTGAGAAGTATATTTTAATCAATGACAAAAGCACTCTTTGAGTTGGAATGAAAAGTTTGTAAAAATCACTCATTGCATGAACCGTATCATCATTTTTCTTTCAGAGAATTCAGAGGTAATGCTATGAGCTCACACAGTATTAGCCTTAACAAGTAGAATAAACAGTTAGTTTACTAATACTCTAGTAATAATTAGTAATTATAATAAATACTAATAATTAGTGTTAGCCTTAACAAGTAGAATAAATACGTGTGCAAGAATGTCACTGAAAATACAAAATTCTCTATTTTTAAGTCTAGCTTTGAATGACATTACCATTGAGTAGAAAGTTGAAATAGCAAATAAATAATTAAAGCAACAGTGATGGAGCTATAATTATCTGTAAATTCTTCACATAACCGATTCTCACACACACAAAAAAATTGGAGCTACTGACCACAGTTGCATATCAGACGAAAACAGAGCCATTCTCCAATAAGTGGAGGCATACTGGACGGATTCATCTGTGTCCTCAGCCCCTGTGCTGCTTTTGACCAGAGCTGCCTGTTCACACACTTTCAGCCACACAAGGAAGAGAAAGATAATTGGTAGGTACAGAGATGTAGTATGTGACCTTGACCTTATTAGCAGCAAGTGCTAAACAACTGAGATGTGCATCTGTATCTCAATACCCTTCATGTTCAAATAGAAAAAAAAAAGTTTGCTAAGCATTTTGAAAAGAAAAAAAAAAAGTTAATCTATTTAATGAGTAAGCTTCTTTAGCCAAAAAAGAAAAGTGGATTTTACTTCAAACAATAAATTTACAATATGTGCTTATGTAGGAGTTAAGGCAGCCATCCATTTCCTAAGCAATATAGCTCAGTTACTGTTTTCAATAGTTTCAAGTGTATCGCACTAAAAGTAATAAAGCCTCCTTTCCTTTAAGAACTGCTTATTTCTCCAGCTTGTCATTGATTTACACTGACTTCCTTCCTTTGGTTAATTACACCGAGTTAAGAATGTTTAACAATTTGTATTTGAAAGCCCTGATACAAGTGTTCAGAGAAGGCAGACAGTAGAAGTAAAAACAGACCATATAGGAGAAAGAAAAATCAGAAAGTAATAAAACAAACAAAAAAAGGAGGAGGACGAAGAAACTAAATTCAAACACATGTGAATTTGTAATGGCCCCTGAAAACCATTCCTAGTGCTTTTACTGCTGTGTCCCTGCCAATTCCATGTTTTCTAATCGCTTATTTTTATTCCACTTCTGAGACAAGGAAGGTCTCCGAGAGTTTGTAGGGGAATAAAAGTGGCAGAGATGTTTGCTCCCGATCTCGCCTGCTCCCAGGCTCACTGCATCGCTCACCTACGGTCTCAGTTTTGCTCAATCTCCAGGCACGAATTTATCCTGGAGTCATGTTCTCAGCTGGGGGTACAGTGAGCTGAGAGGAAGTCAGGGAGATGATTTAAGGCGGTTCAAAGAAACGTCATTGCAACACACAGTGAGAATACTATCCCTTCTAAACCTGATTTTAGTCCTTCCAATTAACTTTGGCAGCATACTAGGACATAGTTACATTGCTAACACTTAGAAATCTTTTCTTTTTACAAAAGAGTGAGAGGCCATCAGCCTCAGAGCCTCCTTTTCCCTTAATGTTAATGGTTTATATGTGGCTGCCCTACACCCCCCACCAGACGGCTCTTCAGACTATGCTACGGGGTCTCAGGACTGGTGCCAAGTGCACTCTGGCAGGCAACATTACTTACAGATGCCAGGCCCCTTCACTTAAGACAACCATGTTCTCTTTTGAAAGGAGGAAGAAACTAGTGCATTCTCAGTAGCTGCTGGTTATAATAGTTGATTTTATTAGAAAGAATATACTATCCATTTAAACCTTATTTTTTTATTTTTCATAAGCATCTTGTGAAGCAGGTATTGTTATCCTGATTTTACAGAAGAGGAAACTAAACTTCAGAGATGTGAGGTATTATTCCTAAAGAGTGATACAAATTGTTAAAGTAAATGGATAGAAACACTGGTTAAGTATTGAGTCCAGATTTGGGGATTTCTAAAGAAGATTCCCATGCCTGCTTAGTCACAGTATGTCCTTCTGGTAGTCACCAATTTACACTTTTGTTGTTGTTGTTGTTGTTTTATTTAACAGGTCTGGGCCAGGTTTGAACCTGCAACCCCAGTGCATGGGGCTGGCGCTATAAGCATTGAGCTATGGGTGCCCAGACAAGAAGACATTCCTTAACTCATCCTGGCCTCTGACTTATGTTATTTGCAAAATCATGGTTTAGATTCCGTTTGTACAATGATTTGTGTTTTCTACATAGAACCATGTGAGGGTTAGCAGTTATTCCAATCCATTAGATGTAACGGGAGGGTTGCTAAGTTGGGGAATGCCCATTTCCTGTCTTCAGGAATTTTCAAATCCAGTGAAGAAGATAATGTGGGCCAAATAGTAGGGCTGGCAAATTCAAATTATTGAGAGTCAAACAAGCAAGAAGACACTTAGAATAATAGCAAAAGGCGATCCAATGTGTAGGGTTGTAAAGGTGAAGCACGGCACTTCTGGTGACATAAATAGCTTAAACAAGAGAATGGGCATGGGAAAACATAGCTATTATGGGAGTCGTTTGTGGCCTGGTTGCTGGGAGGGGGGGTAATAGGGGAGAAGTTGGAGAACAAAGCCACAGTGCGCTGAGTAGACCTGTTCACACCAATTGAAAAGCATATTCTCCATTGACAGACAATGGTGGGCGCCACAGTGCACCAAGTAGACCTGTTCACACCAATTGAGAAGCGTGTTCTCCATTGACAGACAATGGTGGGGGCCACAGTGCACCAAGTAGACCTGTTCACACCAATTGAGAAGCGTGTTCTCCATTCACAATGGTGGGGGCCACAGTGAACTGAGTAGACATGTTCACACCAATTGAGAAGCAAGCTCTCCATTCACAGACAATGGTGGGGAAGGGAGCAGGGCTCAGGTCTTCCTTAGGTAGATGAAACTGGCAATGGGAATTCATACGGCTACATGGAGTCAAAGACTCAAGTTTCATTACATTGGATTTGGAAGTCCAGATATAAGAACTCCACAACAGCTGGGGAAGGAAGAGTGAGAACCTCAAACAATGTAAAGACCACCCATTCATTGTTTGCTCACCCTAAAGCAGAGGGATGAGGCATCTCCACAGTAGGAACGGAAAAGTTGAAGAAGTACAATAATAATGGTAAGGATGCAGGAAGGCCCCAAACTTAGAAACAGGTTGCACGTAGAGATGGGTTAGATGGGGGACAGAGAGGAGATGGGGGGTCACTCTGAAGTTAGATGAGAGGGACCAGGAAGAAGCCTGGGATATCTAGAATATTGATTATGTTTGGTATTGAAAATTTTTCAATCTAGTTGGAGAGATGTGATACATGTTCCACAGCTTGAGGATAACAAAGATAGCACGATAGCACGTGGTGAATAAAGTATGAGTGACATCTGAGAAAAGTGATCAAGGAGAGAGAGAGGGAACACTCATTAGAGGCTTTAATCTCAGGCAGAGGACCCTGGACGATCTGAGATTAAATACTAGGTCAGCCATTTATTACGTGTGCAACTTTGGGAAGACTGCCGGCTTTCTCTGTGCCTCAATTTCTTCATCTGTAAAATGGAACGGCAACAGTACTACATCACAGGATTGATGGGTGGATTCACTGAATCCATACTTCTAAAGTGTTCGCATGTTCTATTTGCCACCACAGCACTACAGAGGTGAGGGAGACACACACGTTACTATTATTCTACTTGGAAACTCTGCCATGTGCTCCTGAGTGTATCTGCTCTATTCTCTGAAAAGCATCACAGGCGATGTGAGGAACTGATGGAAATGCCTTGTTACTCTGTGAAGTGTGTGGAATAAATGAGATGAGTCAGTACAACTGAATTAGTGGGATGGAGCTGCCATGGGAAGGGTGTGCAATTATATCACTAAGTGATAGAGTATAAAACTTTGTTTCAGAGGAATAAAATGACTTAATTAGAGTTGATTTTCAGGAAGATCCACCTGGAAATTGGTTTCAGAGCAGGCAGGAAGAAGGGGCAGAAAGGGAGCACTGAACAATATGAGAGTGGGTGCATCTCCAGTGACCTAGGCGATGTTAACAGAGAAAGAGTTGAGGAGGAACAAGTTGGAAGTCAGGCTGAGATCCAGATATTAAATCTTCAGCGCAAGTTAAGGTGGTTTTCATCAAGGAAAGCCTAGAAGGACTTGAATTTGCTAAGTAAGTTAGTAACACAATGGAACAATGCTTGAATTGATATAAACATGCTAGTCACAATCAGTATGTTGGAGAGTTTGGGTTTGCAGATAAGAGCACTAGATTGTGAGGGCGGAGCATATGGCTCAAAGGAGTAGGGTGCCAGCCCCATATGCTGGAGGTGGTGGGTTCAAACCCAGCCCTGGGGCTCAGCACCTGTGGCTCAACAAGTTAAGGCAACAGCCACGTACACCTGAGCTGGTGGGTTCGAATTCAGCCTGGGGCCACCAAACAACAATGATGGCTGCAACCAAAAAATGGCCGGGCGTTGTGGCGGGTGCCGGTAGTCCCAGCTACTTCGGAGGTGGAGGCAGGAGCCTCGTTTGAGCCCAGGAATTGGCAGTTGCTGTGAGCTGTGATGTCACAGTACTCTATCCAGGGGCTTGAGGCTCTGTCTCAAAAAAAAAAAAAGAACACTAGATTGTGAATGTTCGGGCATTATAATATAGAATTTTCCAGAGAAATTAATTTAAAATGTTGAGCACCTTGAATTTGAAAGTCTCACTTATTCACTTTCTGACATGACAAGAAAATGAAAAACACTGAAAGGACGGTCCCATTCTGAAGCTGGTCTCCATAGGACAGATGTGAGGGAGGGCGAATGGAGCTGGTGTTACAGTCTTCACATTGTTGGCATCTGCACCGTTGGAGAGACACGGGCCTTCTAGAACCACACCAGAGACTGGCCCTCGAGGCCAGTCACGAAACCCTGGATTTTCCCATTAGACTCCCCCGTCTACCACATCCGGTCCATTCAAAACCTGCTTCAGCACCGTCTCCACTCCGCCCCATCCTCCCGTTCTGCACAGTGACTGTCACTGTCAGAACAGCTGTCAACTTGCATCACCACTTTCACAGATGACTGAAACTCCAACTGCTCTCTCTGCCTTGTCTTGACTCCTTTCAATGCTTCCCTCACTGTGGCACCACAGTTATATTTCCTACACTGAAACTGCATCAAACGCCTTCCTCCTGAAGTCTTCACCATCTCAGTTAAGAAGAAATCGTCCCAACAGTTACTAAGACCAAAGACTCTGGAATTCTCACTGACATCTCATATTACTCTATGCCCTACACTCAATCCACCAGCAACTCCTCTCAACTTTGCTTTCAAACTCTATCCAGGGTCCGACCCACCTGTGCTGCTGCCCCCTCCCCACGCCCACCATCTCACCTTGCCCAGGTTATCTTCACAGCCTCCCAGCTGTCTCTCTTCTTCTGCCTTCCCTTCCTATAGCCACATCTTGCCACATTTGGGATCAAAAATCTCTATAGATGTCTCACCTCACTACAGAAGAAAGTTCAAAGCATCATAAGGGTCCCCAAGTCCCCCAAATGCACTAGATGACACATTCTGATTGGCTTCGTATCTTTCTCCGCCTCCCCTTTCCCACTCTGCTCTGGCCACCTGGCCTTCCCCGATTTCCTGAAAACTTCACTCTTTCTTACTTCAGGGCTTTCTTGGATACCTGCAGGGCCTTTGTTTCCACCTCAGTCCTTGCTTCACTCATGAACTCAATGATTCTAATTCATCTTTTATAAAATCTCCTTTGAAGTCAGTCAACTTTTTCATATTCTCCTTTTGCTTCAAGCACCCAATTCCTATCACCATGAGATGGAAAATTCAATATTATCCAAGACAAAGAACAACTGGTTCCTCCTTCAACATGGTTTTTCCCAACTCCTCAGCTGAGCCTGGTGATAAAATCTCTGTAGTCTTGTAACTGTGTGGTGCTACGGCAGGTACTTAGTCCTTCCATTTGCCCATCTGTAAAATGAGTTAATATAATCTTTCATAATAGATAATCTCTTACTACTCTTTGCCTGATATAAATAACAATATTATTATTAATGATACATT
Source organism: Arctocebus calabarensis (assembly GCA_963573935.1). NCBI lineage: Eukaryota > Metazoa > Chordata > Mammalia > Primates > Lorisidae > Arctocebus > Arctocebus calabarensis. The sequence goes on along the minus strand of CAUYON010126862.1, from coordinate 65,451 downwards.
AGTATTCACATCATTTAATAATGTAATTATAATTGTTTGTATTATTGGGCACTCAACTGTTCCCTTGTCTGTGTTAAGGTGGCTCGCACATACATTTATCACAGTTCTTTCACAATTTTAATCGAAATTTTTAGATTTTACATAGATGAGATCATATTGCTTTTGTCTTTCTGGGCCTTAACAGAATGGCACCCAGGTTCTAAAACAGTTGCTTTCATAAAAGTAGAGGGTAGAATGGAAATTAGAAGCTAGTGGGTAGGGGAATTAGGGAGAAGTTGATCAAAGGATGTATATTTACAAAAATCAATTTCAAGAGATATTTTGTATGTGGTGGTGACTACAATTAATGACAACATATTGTGTGCTTGAAAAAGGCTAAGAGATTGAATGCAAATGATCTCACCATGAGCATAATCACGTGAGATAGTGCATTTATTAATACGTTCGTGCATTTACTTCCAAACATCACATTGTATATGCCGGATACATACCATTTTATTTCCATTTTAAAAATAAATGAATTAGGAAAAAAATTTTAGTCAAATTCCTTCCCTAACTAATTTTCTCTCCTCTTCAGCAATGTGATAAATCAAGGCAAGGATTTTAGCTCATCTCATTTCTGCAGAATTACTCCCATGTGATGGGCCTGCAACACATATTTCAGTAAGGGAGGTATCAAAAGAAAAAAATGAAAATAAACTTATAAAGCATGGCAGCTTGCTGGACAAATAGGAGCAAAGGAGAGAGCTAGGAGGCATAGGTCTTTTGCTGGAGTTTGACAAGTAACAAGATCTAGAATTACGTGCTAGAAGAAATCAGGAAAGATACAGAACTTTTAGACACACTGGGATCAAAGCAACAAAGGAGAAGGGAACGGCATTATTTCATGACATGGGGGCGATGGCAACGAGAGAGCGGTGACAGATCAGATACGGAAATGCAGAGCACAGGGTCTAACCTGTAACGAGAACTGAACCATCCCCTGCAGAGACAGATCTGCTCCTAGGGAATATGCATCCACAACTTTCAGATTTGCAAGTTATTCCGCCCCCCAAACTGATGCTCCGTTTACTCAAGGTTTTAAAATCTACAAGTGGAAAAGCCAGCGTGGGTGATCTTTTCTTGCCCTCATTTCTATTTTCTCATTCATGTTTTCAAAACTATTGACAGCATAAAGTCTGCTGTATGGTAGCTTTGTGGTGTGCTGTCACCATTTCTTGATACACGCACTGCCTCCTCTACCTGCGTCTTCTCCTTCTAGTTCTCAGGAAAATCCTATGTAGAATAAGGACCTTAATCACTCTTTTTCAGATCTCTGAATGTGCTCTTTTTGGGGGATCACTGGTGTTGTTCCTCTGCTGAAAATTGTTTTTTTCCTCCAAACCTGCACAGATTTCTAGTATTTAGCAACCCAAGTTTTACTAAGCATGGTAATAATAACAGATCTCTATTTTCTTCTAATCTCTAATAAGCTTTGATACCAGCACTCCCAGCTCTTAACAGAAATTGTTAATAGAAGGTTATTATACAACTCACAACAATTATAAAATTCTGCAGCTATTTAAGTGGTTAAAAGTAGGCACCTTGGAATTGATGTAGTAAGGTACCATTCAAAGCTTACGTTTACTGGGCAGTTACTAACCACTAGGCAACACACTTGGATTTATTTAACCGTTTCCACAATCACATCAGGGTGATTCTTTTATTCTTACTTTGGAAATGAGGAACTGAAGTTTAGAAAGTTTCCATAATTTACCTGCCGTCATACAGCTAGTAAGCAGCGGAGCTGAGATTTGAACTTGGCTCTGCTGTTCCCCAAACCTCACCGTCCTAACCTCTGCTGTCCTGACTCCAGCACGAGGGAGCTTCTGCAGAGGTCTGCCTCTCCCACATTTTGGTTCAATCACTTTCAAGCAGTGGTTTCAAACTGCGGTTTAAGGATCATCCGTAAAAGTTCTCTAGGGAGATTGTTTTGAAAAACAGTCTTCTGAGTGCCAGAAATATTAAGCAAAATCTCCAGGGAAGAGGTCCCGGGATCTTGTAATTTCACAAGTCTCCTAGGTGACTGTTACGTGCAGGGTCTTTGAAACTCACAGGCATCTTCCAGTTTTTGCTAGTTTATAAATGTAGCATCAGTGTTTGTTCATCCAGTTAGAAATTGTGAATGACAAAACCCAGGAAGCATCACTAAAGCTGAGAAGAAAGGTCTGAGTAGCTTCCCGTGTACAAGTGTATGTATACACAGTGATATCCATGATATAGCAGCTACACAGATACCTGAATACCTATAATTCGGGTAAGAAAAATATACAATACTATAGGCCAAAGGAAATTTTTCTTCAGATTTAAAAGATTTTAAAGATTTTAAATTTTAAATTAACCTGTATTATAAAACTTAAAATGATCATTTTAGAACCCTTACTCTTAATAATAATTTTAGAATCCTTACCCATTCTCTGAAATATTCCCCAGAAAAAAAAAAGGAGGTAAGATGAAGATAATTCTCAAATATGTCTGTTTGAAGTACTCTTTATATATTTACTTAATTCTTCTATTTCTAAAAAATAAAGGCAAATTTTTAAAATTGGTCTCTCTAAAGGTTTTGAAAAAGGTGGGATGTAATCTAATGGTGTTGAAATCCTGCATCAGCTTTTAACAGAACAGCCAGAACCGCAATGCTGGTATTTTATTGCCCACGACGTATGGTTTCCAGCCGAGTGTCCCATTAACCTTACAGTGCAGTGATATCATTTTAATTATATAAATTGAAACAGCGATGCATAATACCTATATCATGTAAAAATGGATTCACTTTATGTGAAAGTGTCTAAACTATCTTTCACTGTGAAGCAATAAATTTGCTTTAGATGGCGATCCTGCCTGTTAATTTAATTACTGGTAATTTTATTTTCCTCCATGGTTTAACCTCTCTTAAGAGTCTGACCAGAAATATCATAAATCTGTACTTCCATTGACTACCTTGGAAACTACTGCGTAATATTAAATGAGTACTTACCCATATTTTAACTTGGCAAAAGCCAAGAAATACAAATGTGGATGGGAAATAATGATGCCAATCTGTAAAAGGCATCACCGCTTAAATTACTAATTAATAAAAAAGAGTATGGACTATTCAATTATGCTCTTTTATTCAAATTTCTTATCAAATCATATACTTCATGGAAATGGATTATTTGCATGTATTTTAAGATCCAAAATAACTGAATATATGTACAAAAAATGAGTTTCACATAACAGGGAATTTTGCCTCACTTCAAGAGAAAGATTAACTTATATGTGATACAGTGCTGCAGGAAGTAATCAATATCAGAAAGTTTACAGGGCAAGAAACTCATGCGAGATTGAGGAGAGGTTTGAAGGCACAGAAAAATTTTTGCCCATCAATACTTTCTATCTTTCTTTGTTGTTGTTGTTGTTTTTTTTTCTATCTTTCTTTAGAACTCCCTACAAAGTAGCTGTTACTAAAAGAGTCAAAGTGAAACAGGGCTACAAACGGGGGAAGTTAGTATACATTTCAACGTTGATTTGCTGTGACATACACCTGGTGAAAACAACCATCTGTCTTCCTGTGAACAGGAACTAGGGTACAGTACAGTATGGGTGCAAGAGCCCATGTCACTCTATTTATGATATGTTTCTAATTTATTTCTTTACAGGACACATTTTTTCAACATAACTCTCCTACGGTTACACATTCTATGTATTAAAAGGGAACATAAATTATATTTTGGAATTTCAATAGATTTAATTTTTAGATATTTAAAAAAAAAAAAAAAGAGGTATGTCATTCCAACCAAAGTGGCTGGATCCGCATCGTGACTCTGCCATCTGCTGGCTTTGTGAGCTGGGCCAGCCATTCAATCCCTGTGCCCTTCCACCCATTTATTTGTAAAATCGGTGTAACACAACTGCCTACTTCCTAAGGTTATTGCATGGGTCCAGGTTGAACCATGATTCAGGGAGGGCTCAGCGCAGAAAAAGGGTTCAGGGCAAACTAAACCTGCCACAGCCATGCACAGTTCTGCATATTTCTGCTTGTTTCTTCCACTTCAGGGTGAACTTGGGGGCTGGGTCTTAGCCTTCGTCATCTAAGATTTTTATGTGGGATGTGTCATTGATTAGCTCTCTGACCTAGCATCAGCTTTTTTTTTTTTTTTTCTTTTATACTTCTGTAAGCTTCAATTTTCTAATCTATAAATTAAGGCAAACATTTACAATGCATTTACTAGGGCTGTTGGGAAAATTATGAGATATTCAGGGCAGAGCCTTGCACATATTAATAACATTCAGTAAATGTTACATATGACCATTTCAATGCAGAAATGTAGCACCCAACAAAGAGAATTTTAGAAGATGCACTACTATTTAAGTAAAATTTTAGCACACCAATTATATCTATCAAACTATAATTGAGGAAAACACAGAAAAGCCTTTTTCACAGTTAAACATAGGATTTATGAATTACATTGCTGTCATTATCAATAAATACTTAAAACAAATCCAGTAAGCACTGAGCTATCTTAAGATACACTTTAAGATTCAGGAAATTTAAATTCCCCATATACACTTTCTGAATTGCAAAGAGGGATAAGAGCTCCCTAACCCATATCTGGGGATAATACAGTGTTCTAAAAGTAAAAAGCCATTTTGTAATATTTGAAAGGCAATCTTAAGCTAATGTTTCCACTAAATGCAAAAACTACTCTTGATTCATGCCGTCAGCAGACATTTTGAGGGTATCTGTAGTCACATTTCATGATGTCCCGATGTCAGCACTAGTAGAACACAGACGACCACAGATACAAAGGCTGACAAGCAATTTCTGGTTCCATATTCTGTGAGTACCAGTAACTCCCTCACCCCTGCTCCCCAGGCCGCAGGAGAGGGTGGTCCTTGCTGCAGGCTGTCCACCTTCCTACGCGGACCATAGGTCAAGGACACCAAAAGAAAACTGCCATAGTGGAGGGAAGTTCCACATGGTGCAGATGATCAGAGAAACGACAGAACTGAGCTGGAGTAAGAATGAGCAAGAAGACGGAGACAGAGGGTGGAGATAAACAGGGGACAGCACAGGGTGCAGGGGATGCAACAACAAACAGAAAAGAAGGAAAGATGGAGGGTAGATTTAAAGAAAATAGCTTAACTCATCCATTTTATTTCTTTTCTATCATCAGTAGGAATGTGTTTGTAGTTGAGACATTGTTTCTATTGCTAAACACACATTACACATTGAATATTCACAACATTAAAAAGTAGCTTTTAAATAGCCGGGCGTTGTGGCCCACACCTGTAGTCCCAGCTACTCGGGAGGCTGAGGCAAGAGACTCGCTTGAGCCCTGGAGTGGGAGGTCGCTGTGAGCTGTGTGATGCCACAGCACTCCACCGAGGGCTATAAAGTGAGACTCTGTCTCTAAAAAAAAAAAAAGAAGTAGCTTTTGATATTTACCCCACATAGATGAGGAAACGGATGTATGAAGGTGAAACCACTTGCCCCAACCCTTTACCAGGTAGTATTAGGAAAGACAGCAGTAAACAGAGCAAAGCCCCTGCCCTCAGGAAGTTACGCCTGAAGTGACACAGGCTGGATTTGCTCTGGGTTTGGAAAGATGCTTGGAATTTGCATGAAATTACAGTACAAGTGCATCGAATATGCCCATGTAATGTCCCCTCTATCTTTATCTATGCTGCACACTCGCTTCTTTACCCTGTAGCACAAAAAGTTTTGCAATTAAACCATTTTGTTGATTCTTCCTTGATTGTGTCAGATGATAGAATTGCAACGAGACACAGTTTATTCTGACGTTTTTAATGCAACTCAAATGCTTTGGTTGTTTTGCCAGCTGTCCATGGGTATTCTGACCCAGGCTATTTTTGCTGAACGTCTTTTCATAACATACGTCACAACATTTCACGGTGCGAGTTGATGGAGAACTGTCTTCCAACTCCACCAGCCCTTACCCATCCACTGGTTTAAAACTCTATTTAGATGCCAGAATAAACCTAGACACAATTTTGCTGTGTAAGTCACTCTATGGGCCACCAAATCAATTCTGCCCAACAACTGTTCCAAAAAGGCACTTAAATCAATTTGTTACAAAGATACTGCATAAAATGACATGTGCACAACTATACTTAGCCATTCTACACAGATAATTAATCCCAGCTGATTCAAGGCTAGCACTGGAGTACAGCTCTCAGAATATCTTGTGGGAAATAATTCACCCATAAAATAATTCTAATATGCTCATATCATTTATGTGTGTATTGGTAATAAACTACAAAGTATGAAAAGCTTGCATTTTAAAAGATTTTGGTTTATTTTTTTCTTGGCTTTCTTTTTTATTCTTTATTTTTACTATTTGTTGTTTCAGGTGAATTGAGAGTACAAAGCAATAGGCTGCAATGTTTGCATTTGTTAGGCAAAGTCCCTCTTATAACTGTGTCCCACCCCCAAGAGTTATGCCATGCACCCTAACATTGTGCCCATTAATTGGGAGCACCCCCATCCCCTTCTCCCCTTTCTTCTCCTGGGTCTCTCATTCTCCCGTCTCCCACCTTGAATTGAATTGAGTTTTTCTCTTATGTGGGCGTGTTTTAGACTATCTTCTGGCTTCATATCAGCATTGAGAACATTAGATTCTTCCTTCTCCACTCTTGTGATATTTTACAAAGAAGAATGTATTGGCGTGAAAATAGAGACAGATACGTGGAAGCCAATAGAAAACCAAGAGATGAAACTACCATCTTATAGCCACCTGATCTTTGATAAACCAAACAAGTGCATACACTGGGGGAAAGAATCTCTATTCAATAAACAGTGCTGGGAGAATTGGATAACCACGCGTAAAAGATTAAAGCTGGACCCTCACCTTTCACCACCTACAAAAGCTGATTCAAGATGGATAAAAGTTTAAATCTAAGGCATGAAACAATAAAAGTCCTAGAAGAAAGAGTGAGAAAAACTTGACGATGTCAGCCTGAGGAAAGATTTTATGAAGAAGATGTCCATGGCAATTGCAACAACAAAAATAATCAAATGGGCCTTAATTAAATTGAAAAGTTTCTGTACAGCTGAGGAACAACAATCAAAGCAAATAGCCATTCTTCAGAAGGTAAAATTGGCATATTAAAAATTTGACAAAGGCTTGATAACTACAATCTATAGAGAACTCAAATTAATCAACAAAAAAGAGTTAAAATCCCATCTATCATTGGGCCAGCGACATGAACAGAACCTTCTCTGAGGAAGGCAGACCAATGGCTAACAAACATATAAAAATATGCTCACTGTCCCTAATCATCAGAGAAATGCAAATCAAAATCACCCTGAAATATCACCTAACCCCATTAAGATCAGCCCACATCACAAAGTCCCAAACTTTGACACCGTGGGTGGGACTGTAAATCAACAAGGCCTCTTTGGAAAGAAGTATAGAGACTCTTCAAAGAATTCAAATTAGATCTCCCATTTGACTCCCCAAACCCACTATTAGGCATCTACCTAGAAGAAAAATTTTGATCTTATGCACCAATCTGATGCATCCCTTTTCTGACGTGTATTTTTTTTTTTTTTGACTGTATTAGTAGGAACGAAGGATCCATTTGTAAAGAAATGAGGAACTAAATAAGAGAAAAAGTGAATTAATTCCTAAGAAAACATAAAGTTAACATTAAAGAGAGAAATGTAACACTGAGCCAAAACATGTAGGGTTTTTATTTATCCCTCTCAGAGAAAGTTGTATTGATCACATCAGTAAATGGGTCCAGCTACAGCAATTGATGGTGGAACAACTTTCCAGAAGGTGCAAGGGAGACGCAGCCATTTCATAGCTGCTGAGAGAGAACAGCGGAGCTAAAAGTGAGGGAAGCAGTGAGCTCTGCTCCAGCCAGGGATGCAGGTGGACTTACATCATTCAAGAAAAATAAGACCTTTTTTCTGAAGTTTAAAAACTGTGTATATATACACAGCAACATACCTGCATATTTTAAAGTTATTCTTCTTTTTTAACTGAATTTGCATAATGCCTTTTTTTTGGTAAGGATAATTTATTATGAAATAAATACTTGGGTTTCTGATCTTTTTATTTTGTTACTCAAGTTAACTGCCCCTCCCCCCCAAACATGGCTTCAGATGCTGGGACCGGCCCGATCAGTGGTTCTCAACCTTCCTAATGTCGTGCCCCTTTAATACAGTACCTGTGGGTCGCAACCCCCAGGTGGAGAACCACTGGACTAGATCATCACCACGAAGTCTTACAGCATAAACTTCCATTGCATTTTAAAGGAAAAAGTAGAATTTCACATCAAATGTTTACATTTACACTGTGACTTTTCAAATACACCTAATGAACAAAAATCTTAGTGAAATTGTTGCCAGTATTTTGATTCACAGAGAAGCTGACTAAAATTGGAAAAGAGTAAGAAAAAACACTATTTGTGTTATTTGCAGAGTTAAAATTAGGAAACACAGTTAGGTCCTCATTTTTCTTCTTTAGAGACATAGCCAGATGAAATTATTCAGCGGATAGATCTTTAAAAACAGGATACAGTCTCCTCCTTTGGAGGGATTCACATGTTCTCCGGCAGTGGGTAAAGGAGAGATGAAGTGACATTCTGAGATGGTTATCATTGGCTGTTTGTAATATTAATGTTCCATCAGAAATTCAGGTAAAATAAAAAGAAATTAAAGTATAAATACTTAAAATGTGATTTAAAACACAAAACCCTAATAGTATAAGAAAAAAATAGAATCCTCTGTTTTTAATGTTCCATTGACTGCAATGTAGCTGCAAAACCTAGGCTGAGTGGTTTGGGATTTGATATTCATTCCTGTCACTTCATCAGAGAGCTCAGGCAATGCTGTTTACATTTTCCAATGGAGAGATGGAAGTGGGCCTGATTCTCTAATGGTCTGATAGAAATAAAAGTTGCAGCAAAGCAAAACCATAAAGATGGCAAAGTTACTCAACTATATTTTGATCTCGTTCAGAATATTATCAAAGCTCCTTTTTCTTTCCCAGGAAATTAACATTGACGATACTGAAAAAAAGACCACAGGTTTTCAGCTACTAACTTTACCCTTGGCAAGTTAGATTTTCAAACTGTGTTTTCAGGAAAGTGCACAAACACACTGAGCTTTCAATCCTGGATTCATTGTCATGGGGTCCACACTGTATTTTAATTTTCCTAGCCACAGTTACAAGTCAAATAGCTTCAACAGGATTTATTTTTCAATTTAAATACTCTAGCTTTCATAACTCCTATATTTTCCCTACAATGTTCCTAATTTCTAATTATCAGGAATTCCTTGCTACTTAACCCTTACACTGTTAGTGTTCTATTTTTTTTCCTTTTTAAGCAAATAAAAAATATGTTTACTGTATAAATTAGAAAACAATGTACTAGAATAAAACTTATACATTGCATATAGTTTTTAAATAATCAGACCCAACTAAAACATTCAATAATTCTCTATTGACATTTTACCAATAAATAACAAATGATAAGAATAAGTAAAAAAAAAAATCTTAATTAGATTTCTAAATGAACCTAAATCCTTGGACACATAAGATTATCACTATTTTCATAGTAAAAATAGTTACTTTATTTAAAACAATTACTTTAGTTGCTTTTAATTATCTACATAATAATAATTTAATTTAACATAGTATGATAATAATTAAAAGCAATTTAAGTAATTTTCAAGGAAAGCAATGAACCTTGCAATTCATAACACACATCAAAACTAAAGGCTCTTCTAAAAATGGCTGGACTATTCTTTTTCTGTCACTCCCAAAATGAAAGTAATTCTTAAAAATCACACTTTGAAATGCTTTAATCAACCATGGCCATGGGGTCATGTAAAAGTACAGAATTTTAAATAAAAAAATCAGTATCTTTGGTATCTTGAAATGAGTATATTATTAGCACATCAAAAGGAGTTTATGTTTTTTAAAGATTAGGACACTGGCAGATGTCTTTCTTTTCTTTCTTTCTTTTTAGACACAGAGTCACACTTTCTTGCCCTCGGTAGAGCGGTAGAGTGCCATAGCTCACATCTCACAGCAACCCCAAATTCTTCAGCTCAAGTGATGCTCTTGCCTCAGCCTCCCAGGCAGCTGTGACTACAGGTGCCCAGCACAATGCCCGGCTGTTTTTAGAACGTGGTCTCGTACTGGCTCAGGCTGGTCCCCAACACGCCAGCTCAGGTGATCTACCCACCTTGGCCTCCCAGAGAACTGGGATTATAGTGGTATATTTCCCAAATGTTTCAGACAGACAGCAAATGGCAAGTTAAGTTGGGGGGACACCGTATGACCTAGGGGCTTTCTGGACTCCAGTGTTAGTATGCTGATCCAGACGTGGTAAAATCATAGCCTATGAAATTTCCATGTCCATTCGACTCATCTCCTCTTGTGATTCACTTTCCAGGTCTTCCCACAGAAGAAGATCCAAGGATTTCTCTACTACAACTCCCCATTCTCTTCCTTCTCCTCAGATGTCCAGTGGGAAAAGTGGCTGAGAAGCCCCAATGATTTTCACTTTATCACTAGTGCAAAGTAATGACTTCTGAATTTGTCTTTTGCTTTAATGTGGGTAAATGTGCATGAGGGAAAGAAAGAGAGATGGGGGGGAGAGAGAGAGAGAGAGAGAGAGAGAGAGAGAGACAGACTCTTTGGCTTTTATTTTTTTCTGAAAATCTATTTCTCAGCCAAGAACAGATGCTGAGCCCTTCTTCTCTAACCCTCTTCCCTGCAGACATGGTGTACACCTGTTGGTCTTTCAAGAAGGTTGCAACCCATTTCCTTATATAAGCAAAGGCTACAGCACTCTCCCAGGAGATTTTCTTACTCACTAACTTCATCGTTTCTCCCTAAATGAAGAAAGGATGTTGAACTCCGAATGAGACCAATGTTATAATAAGGTTAACTTTGAAGAGGCTTGTTTTTAAAGGGCACCATTTGAAATAAAGCTACTTCAGCTACTGTAACTCATAATGCCCGTCACCACTCATCTGCAGAGGCCAGTGGCAAACTTCTGGCTCTTCCTTCAGCAAGAGGAGTGTATCCACCTGATCCCTTGCTCAAGCGATGTGCGAATCCCCCACAGTGTACAACGGCTCCCCACAGACCGTGTTTCCTTCCTGTCTGACAAAGAAAATTATTGGGCTTGAAAGTGGTTGCCTAGAGATTTAGTTTCTGGGGGTTATTATTATTAGTAGTAGTAAGACAAGGATGCCAAATCTATGGATAATGTGTGACTAACAGGACAGAGGGTCAATGCCGTCTGTTCTAAGGATGATGTTGCAAAGAGTCTCTCCATCAGCCACGGGACTCCCGCTAGGAGAACCTTCCTTGGGGTTAGTCCCCTGAGAAGTTTCTGTCCTGCTCATGGACTCCTAAGTCCTACCTCTAACGATCCTAAGTTTTGCCTCTAATGAGCCTCTGTTCTACCTCTAATGAACTTTGCAGCTTTTTTTTCTGTGAAATAGTAACAATAGGTACATTAGAACCCAAATTAATATTTATAAGAAATTTTCATTCCTCCTCTAATATTTATAAGAAATTTTCATTTCCTCATTTGATACAACAAAGGGAAGGGAGATGTTTGGGTTTTTTGAACATCACGTATTTTGAGAGAGTTTCCCACTCACTTTCTGTACATGCAAACAGTAATGTAATAGCTGGTCTTGAAATTAGAATTGCAATATTCTGCATCCAGGATTTAGTGAACTAGTTGAATAGAGAAATGCAGAGGGGGCTACCTGAAGCAGGTACTCACTTTATCATAAAATTACGCATATTTTCTCTTAAGTCATCTTAATTTGCAACTTTGACATTGCAAAGGCCATGCTTTTAAAAGCTGTCTGAGGATCTTGGATAGTAGAGGAAGAGATATCTGGACGGCTAGCCATGAATACTGATTTTTGGCTTTTCTTGGCTCCAGACTCACTGGAATTCTTGATACAATTTCAAACATTTTCACAAGCTTTCCTTACTATTGCTAATTTACTCCTCCTTCTTCATGCCATCACTTAAAAGAAACATAGTGATTCTTCAGATTCACTTCCCAATTTTAGGTATACATCGTGTCCAGTGCCGATTGGAATCATTTACCATCACATACAATCTATTTCCTTACTACAAACCAGAGATGATCTGGGCTACCGGGGAAAATAGAACAATGCAGCTCCAGGCCGAGCTCTGCTGTTAATGGTTCTGGCTTCCCTCTCCGACTGCGTGCCTCCAGAGACACGCTGCCTTAAGTGGGCAAACCACTGAGAAAATTCCCATCTGACAACTGTCTTCGAAGTAGGGTCAAAGGAATTAACCCGTCGTTAAGGAGACGAGGGTGTGCTTAAGTACTTTAAGTATACAGACAGTCGTGCACACAGACTGGAGCAGCTGGTTTCTATCCCTGATGGGGAATGAACAAGAGGAAATAGAACATCCCTGCGGCAGGAAAGGAGGAAGAAGCTGGGTAAGGTTTATTCAGCATCCCCTGGGGGCTGGGGATTTGCACACTTTGCTTGGTTCCGTGCACTAGAAACCAGGGCTAGAGAGCAGCTCCACTCCTCCAAATTCACCAAACTCCTAAGTGGTAGAACTTGAACGTGAACCTACTTTTATACAACTGAAAAGGCCTTTCTACTACAGAAGTGATTCTTATATTTTATGAGAAGAAAGACAACTAAGGATCCTCAGAAACTCTTATGGAATCGGCAGGCCATTTCTTAGAAAAATATACACACTTACAAAATCATAAACATGTTTTGGTCCGGAACATACAGTATGGGACCCTAACACATCCCCTGTGAGGAAGTGTGCTGTGGCTCAAGGAAAGACAGCCAAAACTGAGCCTGGTTACAGCATGAAAACAGTAACTTGGAGAAACAATGGAAATGTTTTTTTAAAAGGCCACTGCATACATCCCTTTCAGGGTCCTATTTATCTGAAGTTCCTCCTAAACATTTTCTTTAATACACAACCCTCTTTGTAGAAAAGACAATTTTTAAAAAAATTCTTTAAATTATCTTCTCAAAGTCATGATAAAAACAATGAATTTTCAAAAACACGATGGTTAGGTAAGAAATATCCCCTTTTTAGGTAACATGTTAACATAAAAACGAGATTCTGGAAAGAGCAGTCTCTAGGCACATTGAATTACTGAAGCAGAAACCAATTTGTCATCTTAATAGCAGATAATTTAATAACAGGGTTGGGTGCTGAGCTCTCTGAATGAATGACCAGGAGAGGGGCCAGGAGAATGGCAGAAATGGCCATGGCTGTTTTCAGGACAGGACCGATCGGTGCCCTGAGCGCTCCCCTGAACCTCCCCCACCCACTGCAGCTCCATCTCACGCATGGGAAAGTGAGAAGAGACTTATTTTATGTCCAAATAAAGAGTGCGATGCTCCTGTATTGTATATTGCATTATTTCTTTGTAATAAATATAAGGAAAGCATGGGTTAGTGTTCCTGGACAGAATGCAGTTAAGTGTCATCGGAAGGCACACGGGGAGAGGGCTCTGCAGTGTTCAAGGAAGCTTCTTGCAGTTGGTGGACCTGATCATTACACGGTGTTGGAACGCAGCAGAAACAGAGGCAGGGGAGAAATTGGCAGTCTGCGAGACTTTAAAATAAGATTGAGAAGCAAGCACTGTGGATTTTAAAGAGAGTTTTAGAAGTGGCGATGGTGATACCAAGCATTAACTAATTACACTGGTGCTGTATCATGTAACCCCCCCACCCCGGACCTACGGTGTTGACTCCTGAGTGTGGGGACATGGAAGGCCACCTGTAGGGAAAACTACCACAACAGCAGGAAAACCTACACGAGTTGAATTTGAATACCAAATAAGTTGATTTTTGTTTTTTCCTGAAACAACTCTTTGTGAAACAGGAGCATAGAAATAAATAAGGAAACAGCATCTTGCGAATGTAGGGCTTGCACGTTCAGCTGGGCCCTTATGATCCTCCTTACCTGAGCCTACTCTCTCCTTTTGCATTGGCCACAATGGCCAGTTGGCAGCAAGGGTTCACTTTAACGCTCTCTTCATGCTTAGCCTCCCAAATCTAGGAAAGTAAAGACATCTAAATTTCTTCTAATTTGCTCAGGAAATCAGATGCCCTCTGGGAGAACCTTGCTTCCTTTCCACTTCCACGTTGATGTGTATAAATCCACAGTAATCTTTATCCGGGGTTTCCCTCAGGGGGTAAATACCGGGGTGCACATTAATACAAACCTCCTTTGGCAGGGGTTTAACTAGTATCCTTTCCTCCTTTCTAGTCAAATGGTGCTGTACTTGCCAAACCAATGACTCTTTAATCCGACATGTGACAATTACACTCCTTTTCCTCCTCAAATCTCTTCCCGCAGTGAGTGATTCATCTCAATCTCACAGCTTGGTCCTCTTCTCCAGGGACTTGATAAAGCTCTGTTAACTCAGAGGTTATTAAGTTGTCTCATCTATTTTCAAGGCTTTGATTACCCTCAAATATTCCAGGATAACTTCTGAAATAAATACAGCCCTTCTAGCACCCAAGCCTGCCTGGTGTACTTTACGTGCTAAACACAAATTCCCTAATCATGGTTATGAAGCTATTCACGGCCTAATTCCAAATTCCATTTTTTAGTTTCTTTTGGAGACTGTCTCCTTCTCTGCCAAGAGCTGATGACTTGATACTTCAGGTTCAATAAACTTGTGATGAATGAATGAATGACTAATGCACTCAAGTGCCTTGAGCTAAAAGTTATCTGCTCGGCCAAAATGAATTTAAAGTTTATGAGAGAATGTATCATTTCCATGCCTGTCCCCTAAAGCACCAATCTCTTAAACCTTTAGTCCTCCAGGTTCTGTCCTAGAAATATTTCAAGCCTGTTCCAGGAAGGTAGCTCTCTCTCATGTGGAAAGAAATTAAATTCAATCTGTTTGTGTCCCCATATAGTAACATGGAAGTCAAAATTTCAGTAGCCTTTTTACAGAAGACCAAAGTGAATCCTTTGTGCCCTACCCAACACTTCATCTTTTCATAGAAGACTCTCTAATCCCCAAAGCTCTGTGTGTGCATGCACACATAATGGAAACAGTATATGCTGAAAATGTCACTGCATTCCCTGATAGATTGCCACGAAGAACTGGGAGATTTCCCAGGCATGATATGACCCATGAGAACCAAAATTCTATTCAGTTTTATGATTCTTACTCATGTGACTTATTATAGTCACTTTCAAGCCACCAGAGCAGGGAAAAGTAGCCTTTTTCTATTTCAGTGTGTGATTAGGACAATTTTTTCTTTCGCTTATTTTTCTAGGCATCTCTCTCATCCAAAAAACTTACCACCCTCTAACACTTCTGTGCACTCCACGGAAAAATACTAGGGAGACAGGAACCTTTAGCCATTCTTTCCACTGAAAGGAAAATTCCATAGAGTTTACCAGCCATACAGCAAGGCCTCCCAAACTTTCATCTTTGATTCTCCATGTACATACATCACATTTTACAAATAAATCCAAATTCACACTGATCATGAAAGCTCTGCTTCCAGCCTGTGCCCTCCCCAATCCATCCTCTGTATCACCAGCTGAGTCACTTTTTAATACACAAATGTGGGCCCCTCCTCCCTGTGCCACAAAGCTTTCAAGGTCTGGAAATGTCACTTCCTTCCTTTCCCAGTTTCATATCATGGCCTTATCTGTGCTCACATCCTTCTCAAAACTGGTCCCATTTTCTAAACACGCGCTACCTCCTTCCACCTGGCTAGGGGCCTTTGTACACACTAAACTTGCTCACCCGATCCTCCCCCACACCTCCTTTCTCTGCTCATGAACATAATAAGCACACTAAGATCCCATCTGAACCGGTTTGCCTTTCCCCAAAATTTCATCTCCTCATCCTCAACCATAATGATTGTATTTTTGTTCCTCTATCCTCATGGAGTCATTTATGTGTATCTCGGTTAAATAATTTATTTCAGTGTAGTGTTATTATTTGTCTTTTCTTAATTTCTTTTTCTTTCTTTTTTTTTTTAGACAGAGTCTCACTATGTCACCCTAGGTATGGTGCCGTGACATCACAGCTCACAGCAACCTCCAGCTCCCGGGCTTAGGCAACTCTCTTGCCTCAGCCTCCTGAGTAGCTGAGGACTGCAGGCGCCCAGTACAACACCCGGCTAGTTTGTGCTGCAGTTTGGCCGGGGCCAGGTTTGAACCTGCCACCTCGGTATATGGGGCTGGTGCCCTACCCACTGAGTCACAGGTGCCGCTCCTTTTATTAATTTCTTTAAAATATCCATTGTGCTCTTTGACTAGACTAGATTATACCTAGGAAATAATAATTACACAGGGAATTTTTTTGTCAACAAACTACTTTCTGAGCCTCATAGGGTGGAAATGAAATGGTTAAGGACTGATAATCTGGGCTGTTATATATGAGGTCAGACAATTAAGTTCATGAACTTGTCTTAGGAAAAGCGCTCCACACCTCATTGGTGAATATCACTTTAATCATAAGATGGCCAAAGGAAGTACCTGGGTGGTGAATGCAGTGATATTCAGCAGTGACATACATAGTACTTTTTTCTAGGATGAGTTTGCAAACTTGAGCATCTGACTTCACGCTCATGCTTCATGCTTCATGCTTCATGGTAGAAGGCAAGTTTGTTTATCTACAAGGGAATGTTCACAGTTGTGAGCAGGTAGGGCATGCTTTTACAAAGCTTTCCAAGAAGACCCAAGAGCTATCACAGCCTTAACTCACAGAGGCAGAGGTATATGATTGTATACTGGGACGTGTATATGTATTTTTCATGGGGCTTTGTCATGAGAGGAGTGAAAGGAGAGAGAGAGAGAAGGAAAGAGAGAGTCTGGATGTCTTGAGGAACATGCTCCTTAGTTACCAGCACAGTTATTATTTTGCAGCAAATTCATATTGGGAGCAAGGCAGCTTACCAAGGCAAACTGTTGACTGTACTGAAATTGTATATTTGAATCAAACTTAAGTAGAAGACTGAAAATTCTTTGCCAGTTGCATAAAAGACTCAATGTGAAGGAAATGGTCACCTATGCCTAGGGAACAAAATGCATGAGTTTAAAAGAAGGCATCAGTGCGCGATATGAAATCCAGGTTGTTAAGAAGAGGCCTGCACTGAACTAGGACATGGCAGCCCCCCTTTGCCACACCAACCCCAAGTTCTCACCAGTTCTAGGTTGAGCGGGGATTTAAAGTCAAATCATCCATCTGTTACATGGTTGCCATTTAGAAGTGCATTTTTACTCCTATTGAAGCTTCAGCTATTTCCAAATAATTCTGCTGTGGCCCTGCCTAAAAACTAGTGGTGATACAAAGTCATTTTGGGGGGCTGGGATTAAAATGTTAACTGAAATGAAATCTTGTGCTCAGACTACATGGATAGGCTAAAATGCTTTGCAAGGCTTGGTTCCATTTGAGCATGCTAACTCCTTCACAGGTGAATTGGCTAAAAACATGCCCATCACACTTGCAAATGTCAGAATACAATTAAATGCATTTTAGTGGATATTTAAGAAGTGAAATCTATCTCAATATCGGTACATACATCACATTTTACAAATAAATCCAATCCGTATCAAATACTACGGGTTACAAAAATATAAAATGCCCAGAATTTTAATATCACAATGTTTCTGCATTGATCCAAGAAAGTGGCAGTTTCAAATTCAAATGTAATATTGTTTAAATGATGTCATTTGACAGACGAGATCATTTCAGCAACATGTGAGCTGCCTCAGTTTCACACACTGTGTTGTTTTCTCTCACCTACAATTTTAGCATTTCTTTGGGAGGTGTATGCACCAGCTGAAGTTCACAATGTACTATGTATTTACAGACCTGCAGCAGTTCGACATCTGTAGAAAGGTTTCAGAAATTGATTTAAAGCCTGCAACATAAGCATATCCTGTCCTAATAGAACACAAAACCATATATCTTCTCAGAGAGACTGACACACGGTTCCTACTCTGACTAGGGATAACATATCCCTGCCAAGCACAGATGTAGTTTCAACTCTGGGGAGATGCAAAGTAATGATGAATCAGTATAACCCAATCATGCTGACATTTGTATTTGGGAACCCTATAGCACAGTACTGAATATATATATATATATATATAATTTTTTTTTTTAATTTTCCCTACCACATTTCTCCAACTGTATCAAGATGTTCTGCCAGGGAGATAAGCACATGATCAAGTTGAATATATAAAGTTGGTATATAAAGACAGGGCAGACTGCTTTCCAAAGCAAAACTTCGTAGTTGGAAATTTGAACAATTGCACTTCTGGCAACCCCACTGCAAATTAAATTAAATGGTAGAACTATTTCATTAGAAAGCTTTGGCAAAATAAACCTAATGGAAAGCTTTATATGATGAAAAGATGGCAAATAAGCTGCTTTCTGAGTGCTTTTTAGTCCTGGGTCTTAACCTTATGATGTATTTCTTTCCCCCTATGTGGCGAGTTCCTCAAGGGCAGGAGCTGGACTCTTATTTACCCATAGTTTCTACCAGGGTCCATGGCACAAGTGCATATTACAAAGTCCATATATAGAGTCACTGTGAGCTCTGGAGTTCAAGTCTGAATCAAAGCCCTTTCATTAATGAAATACATGTTATGGATGAAATTGTGCCTCCTCCCCTTCCCTAATTCATATAAATAAAAGGACCAGACAGTAAACACTTCAGGCTTTGCTGGCCCTGTGGTCTTTGTAGCAATTACCCAACTCTGTGGTTGCAGCTTAAAAGTGGCCATGGACTGTGTGTGGCTGTGTCCCAATGAAACTTTGCTTCCTAACCAGGCAATGGGCAAGTTTTCACTTATAAGCTGTAGTTTGCACACTCCTGATATAAGTAAGCGATTTGAATTAATTCAGCATTTCTCATTGATCAAATCAGGAGATAAATATTTTTTAAAAAGAGTGTAATATTTTCCCGTGAGTGAGCCAATCTTAACATTAAGTATTGGTGTTTTCAGATTTCAGGCTGCAGTGGCCCTGAGATTTAGAGGATCCCAGAATCCAGGACATTTCATAAAACAGCCTGATGAGCCTCCCATGCGAAGATTCCAGGTGTCCAATACAGAAAAGGCTTAGAGATGGAAATCTGGGGGAAGGGTGGGAGCTTAGTGTGGGTATTGAAACCCTGTACACACACACACACACACACACAGAGGTTTTAATTAAAATGTATGTTTAAAGAGGTAGTGTGACTCTGGGGAAGCTAATGTATGTTTCATCCTTAATCCTCTACTCCGGAAAATGATTATTCCCAATAATCTACTTAACTGAGGTTTTACAATACTAGGCCTTTTATCTTTAGCATGTTTATTATGATCTAGAGGGTTCCATGTAACAAAGAAGACTAGCTTCAAGCCAGTGAGTTAAATTCCGTACTCAACATGCCACGTAGCCAAGTGCGAAATGGCCAGTTCATTCACTTGCTGATTAAAAACAAACTTTTCTTCCTGAATCAACTCTATTTACTCTGTAGTGTGGCCTTTTATGAACTCCCACTTATTCGTAGCTATTCTACAATATATTACTTTTCTTCTATCTCTATTCCTAGTCATATTACAGATGCACAGCAAACTGAGTGTCTGCACAAAATCTACCCTGGACAACGTTGAATGACAGAATAAAGTTAACAGTTAGCCAGCACCCATTTTTACCTATTTGTTTAAACGGATAGCTTTATCTGAAATTCTCAGATCTGGTTAGAGTCAGCATCTTATTTTTCTTCAAATGAAAGATTCCTAGGCTAATTTCTAAGATTTTCATCATGACCTTCTCATATGAAGTTTCTTGTCGTGCACTGGATAAAAGTATGCCTGTCTTTTCCAGATCTGGTTCAATCTGGTCCTTCTCAATCACTTTAATCTATGATGTTAGATTTCTTCTCTAAAAATCTTATAGCATTATTTTTGAGCCACACTCATATAATTATAATATTTTTCTAGCCCTAGTTTCTAAAGTCCCAAGCATTTATTCTCTATTGTACACTCATTTGGGGACCAAACTGGAACCTCCTTGAAGTCCAGGATCATATATTGTTCATCTTTTCCCTACTGGAATCCAAGATAGTATGTTGAATGTGGGAATTGGTTGATACCTGCTGTGTGCACTGAACCACTGGCTGTCATACTAACCAGAAATCGTAACCACCTAAACTCCAGAGAACACGTACCATCCATTCCTTAGCAAAAAGCTGTATGTACACAGCATGTTTTCACAACTGCAAGAAATAAGGAATGAACGATTCAGGACTCCAGCCTGAGAAACTAACAAGCTATGTTGCCAAAACTTCTATGAGCAACTGTGCTCGTAAAAGTACCTTTTATTAAAAAATATATATATTTATATATATAAAATAAGCTAAATATCTGCTAGTAGAGTCTCTAATACACTGATTATAGTTCAATATAATCAGATAGCCATTCTGATTAATAATTCTAAAAATAGTTAATTCATAACATAGAAATGTTATGAGAATGCAGATTACCACCATAATTCCAGAAAATTTTCTGGGTCAAGTCATCACTAATCACTAAAGATTTAGACAATATTTGTATTTCAAAATGCATTGAAATTCATGCAAGCTGCACTATACTCTCTGAATAAAGCAGAACAGTTTTCTTCTGCAGTGAACAGGGGGATGCTGTATCCCTTCCACATACTGTTTTTACTTCCTTTGGCTCTCTGGGTCATACAGGAGTTCTAGTTTTGATTTTTGAGGAACCCTCCTACTGTTCTCCACCATGGCTGTCTTAATTACATTTCCCCCAAGAGACTGTAAGATTTCCCCTTTCTCCACATCCTTACCAGCATTTGAGATTTTATTTTTTAGTCTTTTTGATAATATCCATTCTAACAGGGCAGTATCTCATTGTAGTTTTTATTTGTATTCCTCTAAATATCAATGATGTTTTTGTGTTTTGTCTTGTTTTTGTTTTTGTAGGCAGGGGATTTTACCACCTTGCCCAGGCTTGTAGAGCTTGTGGCCTCCAGCAATCTTTACCGCCTGAAGTGCTAAGATCAGAGACGTGAGCTATTTTGCCCAGCCAAATAGTGATGCTTATCACTGTACTATTCACAATAGCCAGGAATAAACTTAAGTGTCCATCAATGAATGAATGGACTTTTTAAAACATGGTATATACACATGCAATTAAAAAAAAAAGAATGAAATTTATCATTTGCAGCCACATGATGAACTTAGAAAATATGGTAAGTAAAATAAATAAAGAAGAGAAATACAAATACTCCATGATCTCACTCATGTGAATTCTAACACAGCTGATTTCATAGGAAGAGAGAAGAGTGCCTGGCAGAAGTGAGGGGGCACGAGGAAAGGCTTGTCTCTGGGCATCAAGTTATGTTTGCTTAGAAGGAATGTGTTCTCCTGTCATATTTCACAGTAGAATGACTATAATTAAAAAATAGTATTTCGTATCCTTCAAAATAGCTAGAAGAGAGGATTTTAAATGTTTTCACCACAAAAAAAAAGGCATATGTTGAGGTCATGGATGTGCTAACTGCCCAGATTTGATCAATCGCCGCGTATACATGTGTTGAAAATCACACTGTCCCCACAAACACATACAAATATTATTTGCCAACTAAAAACAAAATAAAACTTTAAAGAAGAAAAAAAAGTATGCTCACTGTACAGCGAAAGTAAATTTAGGAAAATCAATCACGTGTACCATTCGTTCCCAACCTTGGATGATTTTGATGTTGATTTCCCTTCTGTCCACTTCTTTGCATTTTTGTTTTAATTTTTTATTTAATTTTAATTAAAATCATAACTGTGTTCTTGTTCGCCTTTTCCCCTGGTCTGTATGTGTAATATTAGCTTCCTGAACTGACTTTCTAGCTCTGGTTCATCCCTTCAAGTCTCTACCCCTCAGTCCTCAGTCAAAGCCTCTGCTGACTCTCCCACTCACACGTCACCCATTTCCACATGATGATCCAGGCCAGTCCTTTGCTGCACCCTCACCCTCCAGCATCATGCAACCTTTCCCAGGGCTCCTACCCACCACCTCTGCCTGTAAGTCTCTTTGCTTCTTTCAATGGTGAAATGCAATCATACAGAAATATCACCTCCTACAGCAGCCATTCCTTCCCCTGCCTTCCAGTTCCACTTCTTCCCGTTCCCTGCCTGTCACTCTCTTCAGGGTCAATAGCTTCCTTCCCCAGATGGCCATGTCCTGGAGCTTAGAAACTCTGTCATTCACATTGTTATTTCTCCAAGTCCAAAACATGCAGCCTTAACCTTCACAGAGTCTAGAACCTTTAATTCAATTTCAATTTTAGATGCTTATGTGATGTCCTGAATCTTCTGAGTGACACCTAAGAAAGCTCTTTTTTCAGAAATCATCTATGAGTATAATCATTTGGGATCAGAATTAGTTATTTGAAGAACTTGCGACTCTAAATATATGCATCACTTATGGTGATTAAACATGAGTACCAGTCATTTAAAATCTACCCTAGTATATGGAGCATCTTTGAGTTAATTATACAGAGGCAGATAAATTGCACAGACAGTACAGCACAGGAGATCCGGGCTTAAAAACCTGCTGGCTGGCTGGGAACTCGTTTCAGAGAGTAACTCGCCCAACCATAGCAAATAGCCCTGCAAGACTCTCTTTTTTACGAGGTTAGTTTCAAATTATATCCTAAAACTAAACCATGGTTTCAGGATACAATGGCAAAAAATAGCTTCATATTTGCTCAGAAGAAAATGGACATGACATTTTATTGTGACATAAAAAGAATATGCAATTTCATTGTGTCTAATACAGCACAGTGCAGTGTTCTAAATGGGTAAAAGGAATGTAAACGCAACACACTCTGGGAATATGGAAACACACATCTGAGCTTCTATATGTAAGGTAATTGTCATGGCATGTTACAACAATATGTTATTCTGAGGTTTAGTTTCGGTGCCTGTCTAATGAGTCCTTTTGTCAGCTAATAATCTTCTGTCTTTTACCTATAGACGGATAACAGAAGACCCACTTCTGAGGACACACTGGATAGTTCATTACGCAGAAACACCTACTGTTTCCTCTGCCAGAGGTTAGTCAACGCATGGCCAATGCCAGGCCAAAAGCCCTGCTGGCAGCTTCTAGGGGCTTTGATCTGGCCTGTGGTTGCTGTAAGATTCAGAAGGTACTAAATAAAGTATGCAGGATCCACAAACATGCCTAGACTCTGAAGATATTTTTCTCGAGCATCCCTTTGGAAATTTTACTTACCTCACGGATAACAACAGGACCGTTGATAATACTAGTTTTTTTAAGAAGCTAAGGAGGAGGTAGGAGAAAGTCATGTAGCTAAAGGAACAAAGCATGTACTCTCCTTGTGAATCTGTCCTAATTCACATGCCTCTCCACAAGCATTTTCTCCTGCAGTGACAACTGTGCAAATTGAAGTGCAAGTATTTAAGGACTTTAATTAAGCCCAGAACACACCCCTCACATCTCTGTTTGCAATAATTTTTTTGCAATTAAAGTAATGAATCTAGTCGAGAAAATGAGAGATTTTTTTTGAGTTCCCTAATTATATAATTTTTTCTAGCTTGTAAAGTGCCCAATAAGAGCTCTTCAGATTTTCCAAAACATTCCCTTCATGCAATGTTGCAAGAAAGACTTTGAAAGCGGCATTTATGCCCTTGGGACAGAAAACTCAGGGTCTAGGAACAACACCCGTTAACTCTCCTATTAAGTAAGTCATTTTCCTTCACACCTCTGGTGGCCAACCTAAAAAAAAAAAAAAAAAATCTGTCTGCAGCAATGAATGGAGGTTCTGAGGCCCTTTCCCAATATCCCAGTTGATCCTGGTCCTCGCCGAGAGGTCTTACCTCATTTCCCACACATTTTCTGACCTATTTTGTCTGCCTTTTCTCAGAAGGATTTTGCTTGCTCTGCTGTGGACTAAGCAGTAAACTAATTACCTTGTTCAAATCCCTTTGTAATGCCCCTAATCCTATTAGTTATAAGAATGTCTGAATACTGATTGCAAACTTTTTTTTTTCCTTTTTAAAGAGAGAGAGGAGAAAGGTCCAGTAGTTTTGTAGTGAGGGGGTCCGAGTGAGGGGCTCTCGCCAGTTCATTGGACCCAAGCAAAGACAATTCTGGCTGCCCAAAGCCGCAGGCCACCTACCCTACAGAATAAAATCATTGCCTGTATTCATTCATTCATTCATTCATATTCCCTGTATGAGCATCTCTCTCTCTCCCCCACCTCTTTTTTCCTCTTTCTCTCTCTCTCAGAAACACAGAGGTGCGAAGCTCCTTCTTAGCATCCAATTTTCCTATCCCCTGCCCTTCACTCACACCCACTGGATCTACGCATCATTTGTATGAATCTGAACAATCTCACACAAGCCAAGTTGCAGACACTTTCCCTCCCAGCAGAGCACAGCCAACCCTGGCCCCAGCTAGGAGCTCTACTTCACTTTCCTCCTTTGATCGGGAACAACTTAATGAAGAGGGTGACGCTATTCCGAGAAGTCAAAGAAGCCATATGAAGTCGAGGAAATGAACAAATGTTACGACAGAACTCAACCGGCCCTCGGAGTCTTAACTTCTTTTCTTCAAAGAACTCTCACGAGTCTTGTTAAAGCCCTTTCTCTGCCTCTGTAGAAGAAGCCAAGACCATTGCCTCCTGCTGTCTGTAACTGAGGGAACTTTAATCACTTTCATTTTTTGTTCCCACTGGGGAAGAAGCCAGACCGCAGGAAAGGCCTGCAGTCAGAGCCACGGTAAAGAGCATGAAATTTATCTGACTTCATAAAGGATGCATCCTGCCCCCCATTCTTGCTTTTGCCCGGAGGGCCGCTCTGGGGATGGCTGCTATGTCTTAGAAAAAACAAACATTTTGCTTTAAACACAGAGGCACGATGCTACTTCTTAGCATCCAATTTTCCTAGCTGCTGCCCTTCTCTGCACACAAAGAATACCTGTGTTCTGGATGCAGAAAGCCAACTTTTTTACATTAATGAAAGTTTTTTCCCCAGCACTATTTATTTTTTTCTGATAGCACAAGAAGGTACTGTTGTAGAAATTACCTTAAACAAAATGTAATATGTGTTAGAAGAGAGTCCTTTCTTGAACTTCTTTCTGGGGTCTGAGCAAAATGTTACAACAGGAAAGCAAAATTTTCTTGGATAAGGACATAATAAGGTTCCCGACATAACAAAGTTCAAGCACAAGTGCTTGCTGATCTATCGTCATCTTTAACAGAGTCTGTTTAAGACACAAAAAGTTGGGTTTCTTCTGGATAGTTTCTTGGCATAAAAGACAGATGTGGAGAGTTTCAGTGTGTGTGGCTGTGGCTGCAGACATCAGTGTATTGGTTAAAGAGAAGGGTACATCACTCTCTAAGTACACACGGCTTACTCTCTAAGGAAATTAAAGACCTAAGGACAGTGAGGAGTGTTTGTTGGCAGTAGTTTAAATATAGTGAAAATACAGTCTCAGCAGTGGAGGAGGATGGGAAGTTTTGCGGTATTTTCATATTCTGTTATTGGGTACGGAAAGGATTCTGGGTGGTTTAAAGAAATGTGTTTGCTACAATAGACTACATAAATAATACACAGACAACTTGAGGTGAAGGTTAAATTACGAGTCATTCATTCACAGAAACCTTTCTTCCTAGTAAGGTGTAAACTATATAGTTAGTTGTGTTCTGGGCAAAGACAAAAAGGTCCCTGTCTTTGGGATTAAACACATACCCAGCTATCCTGGAAAAACACATCCCCCCTACCCCGAAACTGCGGCAGAGAGTACCTGTCTGAGAGGTGACAGGATCAAACAGCGCAGGTTGTCCACAGAAGCATTTCCAGAACAACGTAATAGCAGATGTCACAGCAGTATCTTACAGCGTCCGCACAAAGGTCAAGGGCACAGCTGCCTAGTGGTCACCCTGGAACCCAAACCACATCGCTGGGCGTGAGCACACCCCTCTCCAGTGGCCCAGCGCTCGTAAAGTCCATGTCAGTAACGAGCAGGTGAAATGAACAAGGAAAAAAATGAGAAAATGCATCCTAATCTAAAAATGGTAATTCTGACATTGCACTTCTGGGACAGTTTCCTCAGCACCTGCTTCATTACGATACCGTCAACTTTTCCCAGAAATGCATACAAACCTTCCCCATTGGTTTAATTTTAGTTTTACTTTACAAGAGCGAAATGAAAATATAACTTGTTATCTGCATTTATTTATTACATAGGTGGACGGGTTTTCACGTCCTTATCAACTGGTGTGGGGAGGGCTGACAGCTGGGCCCGTTCCTGCGCCAGCCCCACCTCTCCTTGCTCTTCTTCACTGTCTAACATCCCGTCTGCTTCCCACAAGACACATTTATGTCCCAGTGACCTTGCATTTTCTGGTCTCTGCCTCACATGTGGTTTGATTTTCTTTTTTCTTTCCTTCTTTGCCTTTAGGAATCAGCTGAAATGGCCGATCCTCAGAGGCCTCCCAAATCCTCCTGTATAAAATAGCACTTCCCTTTTCCCATTGCATCCCGTGATCTTTATTTTCTTTGTATTACTTATTTTTATTTGAAGTAATCACATTTGATTTTTAAAAACGTATCCAGGTACATCACTGTTATTTCCAGGTTCTCCACTACCAAACATCACTCCATGAAAACAGGCACATTTTCATCTGATTTACACCAATACCTTTGACATACAATAAGCCCCTCCCTAAATATTTACTGACTATGTGAATGGACTAAATTTCCATTAAAGAGACTGCATCATTCAAAATGTCGGGTAACAGTATAAATTAAAATCCACTCTCTCAACATTTAGAAAAATTAGGGTCACAAGCAACATTCCTGGAAACACATGACAAGATACCTTCTGCCTTGATTATGAAACAAGAGGAAACTATAAACTGAGTCTTAAAAGTGACCGTAAATTACTTTCTTTCTATAGCTAACAGCACCTCAGCATGCCCGGCATAAGCTCACATTCTGCCTGTGTTCTGAGACAGCCTGATCCCCACGAAGCAGCTTCAAAACAGAGTAAAAGTCAAAACAACCATCTGTGCCACAGAGGACCTGACAGCCTGGAACAAAACCACAGCAAGTGGACTAACTTCCTAAGATGCAAGAGCTCCCTGAACGTGGAGGAAAGATGACTGAAGGTCAGTGACCAGCAGCTCCCAGGACGCAGCCCCACCCACCTGACCCCCAGCTTATACAGCTACAGTGACAAAGGCTCAAGTGGCCTGCAGCTGGGGAGTGGGACAGATGCCACTTTAACTTGCCAGCAAAATTAATATCACACAAATGCCCTTCTGTTTGCAGATTCAAATTAAAGTCTAGGAGCTCTTGTTTAACGGGGGAAAAAGGATTAAGAAGAACGCTGTCGCAGTTAAACCAGGAATCTGGGGAAGTCTGACTGTTAGCTGGAAGGAGCAGTATTCCGGGAGTTATAAAATCCTGTATTTTCTGTTATGGCCACTTAGGGGCACTCAAAGGCCTAGAAATGGTCTTTTGAGTTCAAATTGAAAGAAGTACGATCTTTAATGTGTGAACACAGCATATAATGAGGGCATTCCTGCATGTGAACACAGACAGCATACAATGAGTGCACTCCTGAGTGTGAACACAGACAGCATACAATGAGTACATTCCTGCGTGTGAACACAGACAGCATATAATGAGTGCATTCCTGCATGTGAATACAGATAGCATATAATGAGTGCACTCCTTAGCGTGAACACAGCATACAATGAGTGAATTCCTGAGTGTGAACACAGAGAGCACATAATGAGTGCATTCCTGCATGTGAATACAGACAGCATACAATGAGTGCATTCTTGCATGACTTCACAGTGAACGTTAGGTCCCTTCACGTGGATACAACTCCATTTCTTGCATGACTTCACAGTGAATGTTAGGTCCCTTCACGTGGATACAACTCCACATGGTAAAAACCATTGTTAAGGGGCAGAAAAGAAGTAAGGGAGCGATTAGCAGGAATGAGAACTTTCCCTAGGTAGGCAGAGGTGAGTACAGCCAGCAAAGCCACGAGACCACTTATGTGGCAAGATGGAGATGGCAGGACAAGCAGGCATTGAATTTAAATTATTCTGTATAGTTGAGATTCTGTGTGTGTTTCACAAAATAATTGATCAGAGTATCATTTCACAATAGAGACTCTAAAAATACATATTAAAAATGAATTTTAATCCAAGAGTCTCTAAGAGATCAAAGCATAATGTTAAGAATTAAGTGGAGATTTAAATCTCCATCCCTTACTCCCAGGGAGGCTCTGCAGGGCTGCAGGGTGGATGAGGTGAAGTCGTTGGGACCACATGGAGCACAGAGGCAAAGTGGGTTCATTTTCTTCCTTTACCCTCTCCCACTGCCTCCTCTTCTGCAACTCCTTCAAGTTAGTGATGTAGTTGAGAAGCCTTAAAGTTAACAGGGGTAAAAGTGCCGGAGGACAGCTGATGAAGGAAAATTATGTTCACTAATATTCTGTATGTCATTGAGAGGGGGAAAAACAAAAAGGCCTGGAGAGGAAGGATCTAATCATTACTGGTAAATGTTTGTTGTGACTCTGAGCCACTGGTAGAAGGCCTCACGGAGAAAGGGAGCGTGAGAACTCGTGGGTTTTCCAGAGTTAACGTCACTCGTTCAGAGCCACCGGCCCTACAGGAACAAAGCAAGAGTCATCACAGGAACACTGGGCTGCAGCTGTTACCAAGGAACTCTGCACACAAAATACCACGAACGCCTCGTGTAGGGAGGTCTTTAAAAGGCAGGCGTATGTTTTCAATATTTAGAATCGACAATGATAAAACTTCTCATAAAATACCTTTTGCTTCTCTTGGTGTACAGACTCATTATGTAAAAATATAATTTTTGCTATAAGTTTTGAAAATGATAAAATGGGGCCAATAGACCATAGCACATGGTATAAATGTGTGCGTGAACAGATAAATATATAGACTTACTTCTTAATAAAAACTATTGACATTAATACTCTTTTTCCTAAAGGAACATTCTCTATGGGGGTAGAATAATTTAGTGGAATCTACCATGATATCAGTTGTTGGTTCAGTCGGGATCATTATAGGCTGTGGATCCTTGGGGAAAATCTCTCAGTTACTCTAAAGTCTGTTTCTTTGCCTTTAAATTTAGGATGGTAACACCTTCTCTACTTATATCTTGTGTATTTTCTAAGGAGCAAATCAGATAAAATAAATACAACTTGTAATCTCAGGACAGTTATACCCCAAACGTCACCTAGTGTTTGGTTAAAGCTTAGACTAGAGGGTGGTGGGTGATATTCAGACTCTGCTGACCCTCTACCTGGCCAGCATTCCTGACTCCAAACTTCAGTAGTTCTGAGAATGTGGGCACGTGACCCATCTCTGTGTCATTGTTGATTTCTCTATGGGAAAACATGGAAATCTTCCCCCAAAGGGTTGTGTTGAGATTTAAATTAAATAATAAAAGCTTAACCCATATTATACATTATTTACCATTGTAGTTTTTGACAACATGACCATCATTATCAAGCATAGGTTAATCTTTTTATTCTGCATCTGCGACTTTTCAGCCAAGTCTCATTTCCAGCTCTAGCTTTTCTTTCTTTTTTTTTTTTTTGCGAGTTTTTGGCCAGGGCCAGGTTTGAACCCACTACCTCCGGTATATGGGCAGGTGCCCTACTCCTTTGAGCCACAGGCACCGCCCCCTGTTCTAGTTTTTCTTGTTTAAGTTATAGTTAAGGCTCTCCCTGTGTCTCCTCTCCTTCTGTATAAATATACAAAACTAAAGCTACTCTATTTATCTGTTCTTTAGAGTTTTCATTCTCATCAGCACACAAATGACGTTGCCAGCCAGATTCTGGAGTCCTTCCCATCAGCAGTATATCCCATGGTGAAGTTTTCCAGGTCAACTCCAACTGGATCAGACACCATCAAATTAAGTGAAACATGATTATTTTGCAAAATTATTTTTCTCCCACTATTTTCCCTTAAAGTAAGCTCCCTGTTTTCTAAAGAATCTGATTTTCTAGTCTCCACTCTTACTCCTTTACTATCTCTGAGTAAGACAGTAAAGATTTATGAATCATTCTACAAACCTCTCCTTCTATTTGGATTCCTACACTGTGAAGGTTTTAGTCAACTCTGAGCTCATCTGCCAACAATTCTGAAAAGATCTTGTCTCTCTACCCCCTCTGCACTCAAGGCTTGGTGCTCCTTCACTCAATAGGTGTTGGCGGAGCCACAGACAGCCGCTACGGGTTAGGACCCCACAGGACCCTGCGATGCTGTGATGAACACAGCGGCATCCCTGCCCTCGAGAGGCTCATGGTCTAGAAGAGCATAAGTCAAAAACCAGTCATTCACACATTCACAAAAACCAGTCTGCAGAGGCAAAACACAGTTTTCCAGAGAAGCACCCAAGTGGAAGCAAAGCCTCCCTTAAGGGGTCAGGGATACTACCTAAGAGTCGTGAGAAATATGTGGTCAAAGGTTTGGGGTAGGAAGGAGTGACAGGCAGAGAGCCAGGGACATAGATAAAAGTGTGAATCTGGCTGACGAACCCAAGCGGTTGGATGTCGCTGAAAGTAAAGCCAGACTTGAGTTTTCTTCTACTCCTTTAAGCGTTCAGCTAAGTTCAAATTTCTAACATAAAGTATCCATGCAAAATCTAAAATCTTTTCTGATTTTTAGAAGACTCTAAAGCATTTCCCAGAAACTTAAAATAGAATTCACTAACAGGGATTGGTATTTTGAAGGTGGTTTTTTTTTTTTTTTTTTTTTTTTCCCCTCAGAACCTGATTTATAGATAGGAAGATTTAAGGGGAAAAAAGCATTTAATTGATATGTCATTTATTTAAATGAAGTTTTTATTCTGTATAGATCTACACCATACATACATTTGTAATTTTTTTTCCTGAGACTATTTTATTTATTTAAATAATAGGTATCAGAATCTTCAAAGGTATTCATAAAACTTTTTAAAAATAACGTACTGAAGCTCAGAAGAAATAGATCACAGACTTAAAAAGGATATTAGAAAACATTAAAATAATAATAAAAATTCTACAAAACACAGAAAAAATAAAACAAAGCATAAAACTTGGAGATGGAAAAAAAATTCTCTTTATTATAAAAAGAAAAGTCATCCATTAAAAGCATAAAGTTTACCCCAGTCCTCAAAGTATGAAGGTCAAAAACAAACTAGAAATTAATAAAGCTAGTATTTAACTTCATGGATCATTTATAATAAACCACTCTGAAAAACATACAAAATCCTCTGGAAAAAAGACAGAGAGTTTTCATAAGGCAAATGACACTATATCAATTAACTCAAGTAATTAGAGTAAATGTGTAAACAAAGATAAACATTATTTGAAGTTAAATATCTGCAGTATTAGTAAAGACGGTCTCAAGCAACACATTTTGCACTAAAATAAATTCCAATAGAAAACAGAGTTCTATAGAATCATGTTAGGTTTCTGTATTTTTGATGGTTAAAACTAAATATTTTAGTAAATTTAGCTAACAAATATAAAAAGATAGGTGAAAGAGAATTCATCAATAAAATACATTATTTTTTAATTGTTTGGACCTCTCAAATATTGAAACCCACTGCATGGATCTGTAATAATAAAATATAGACATCATTATTTACAATAGAGTATGCCATTGATGGTTTTTAAATATTAGTTTATAACATATCATTTAGAAGTGGATAGTAATTACACTTTTCAGCTCTGTACGAATAAGTGGATCCTGCAATATTTGAGAAAAACCCATATATGTGAAGTTTTATTATATAAGATGCTGTAACATGGCTGGTATTTTTGAAGCTATAAAAATTTAATGGGGTTTCTGAATCCTTTCAACTTCATGACTTGTTCTCTCAAATTACTTTTCCAAGTTTTTCTCTACTAGAATTTTATTCAGGAATTCCATAGATATTCTGATGGGTAAGTAATCAAATTCAGAAGCAAGGCCTGTCAGAGAACAATGAGACTTTGTCATTTTCATGAAGTTAAGGTGCTTTGAAATTGATAATAAGATAAAAGTGTTTTATAGCTAGTTTGTCCTCTCTTAATTCAATTTAACAGTCCTGGAAAGTGGCAGTAGTCGATGGAAAAGTGTGCCAATGAAAACATTAGTCCTATGTGTCTTACTTCTATGACAACTCAGCAGAACTTGACAATGAACAAATGCTTTCATTTATACATTTAATTTGCTAATTCTATGAAGCAGCGCAAAATATTACCTTTGCATGAAAAATCAATCTAAAAAAGTAAACCAATAAAGATATCACCAATAAATTCTTTAATCATGCAAGTGATATGTCAAGTTGATCACATGAGGCAAGTTTATATTTCTTTAAGGAAACACAGGTAAAGGAAATCTACACTTAAAACACAAACATTTAAATGAACTCATCAAGGTTACTTGTTAATGGGGTGAATACAGAGTAAGCTCACAATTTTCCTTACTAACCCAGGTAATTTTAATATACAGTAACTATATCTGCATTAGACTTCTAAGTTGTATCTTTAGTATTTATACATTTATTCAGTAAACAAATATTTAGTGTCTGCCCTTAAATGCCAATCACCATACTAGCTGTTTAAGAGAGAGGTCTCATGTGAAACTCTGAGAAGCAAACACAAACCTCTCAGGGCAAGTAAGAACTTTACCATTTATCCAATTTGTAATCAGAAGAGAGCTCTCTTTTTTCCACTTTGAAATATAAATTCTAAAGGACACATTTTTATAAACATATTACACATGGTACTTCTTAAATTCTGATTCAGTCACACTAATTTATAATTGACTTAAATCATAAATTATAGAAATCCCTTTTATAGGTTCATTATTTTGATAAATATTCAGGATTATTGCAAAAAAAATTCAGAGAATGAACAGTGGAGAGATGGTCACTCAGGGAACCCATTTAAATCTTCCCATCATCCTAACTCTCTTTTTCTAGTTTTTAAATACCCTTCATTCATCTCGATGAAGTTGGATTTCTAAGATTTAACCAAATAATCATCCCGTGCCATCTCAGTGTCTTAATTTGAAGTCATTTTGATTAAACTCTAAAAATTCAGGTCTGGTATATGCAGATTGTGAGTCATTCCTGTGGGAGAAAACATGGAAGTAATAGTGGGCTAAGTCAGTTGACAGAACAGTCTAGAGATTTGTATAATGATGTCTTAGCATAAAAAAACTTAGTGGAAAAGAATCAAAGGCAAGGTGAATAGATTAGACACGTATTATCTATTCCTCCTGCACCCGCCAAGTAACTTTAAACAGAATGGTTAAAGTTGATAGTGCCTGATGGGAAAAAAAATCAAAGAGATATTGAATGTTCTTCCAGTGACTCCGCTCCAATCTCCTACCTCCATTCTCATGCGCCACCCTTCTCTCCTTCAAGGATGCTGGCCTGTCTGTTTCTCAAAAATCCTGCCTCATTGTGGCCTCCCATCCCTCAGGGTTGAAGGCACCTCTATGGCAGTGTAGCTCCATGTCATTCAGGCCACTATGCAAATGTGTCCCCAGAGAGGCCTGCCCTGACCAGCCATTTGAGAGAGCCTCTTATGCCCCCTCCTGGCCACGGCCTCTCATTACACTAGAACCATTTTATTTATTTACGTATTTACCTGTTTTTGTTAGGTTGTGGTACAGGGACACTGTTTGATATGCCTACACAGATAAACCTAGTGTTTAGAACAAGGCACACAACAAGAATGAAAGAAATGAAAAACTAAACACAGAAAAATATTGACATGCATACATATTATTTTCAATAGAACAAAATACTTTTCATATCAGGGAAGAGAATTAAAGGGAAAGGGTCTCTAAATTCTCTTACCAAATAAGGACGATACATAGAAATTGATTATTAAGGATCCATTGTTTCTAATCTGAGATGCAAAAATATCATTGATACTGGCATTGCTCAAAAATGTTTCTCACAGAATAGGATTTTCATTGGATCCCAGTAAACTAAATCTCTCCTATAGGATATCAGATTCTTCAACTATACACTTTCCTAAAATTGGGATTTTTAGAAACCAAAAGCCTGCAGTTGAAAAAAGTGCTGTATATCAAAATCCAGACAATGATAGAATAAACAATTACTTTTAAAATAGCACTGTACTATTAGACTGAACCAATTGAAGTTGCCAAGGGGTTTTTTTTGTGTGTGTGTGGTTGAAATAATCAAATATTGGCAATTTCCTATGGTCAAAACTAATAGTCTTGTGTATGAAACGGAGTAAAAAGATATCACTAATAAGTTCCTCCACTCATATTCACATTAACATATATTCCCTTTCCTCAAATAGGCAGAGAGAGATAAAGGGCTCTGCCCGCGTTAAATATCCAGCCGTGTTAATTCATGCTGGGACTAATTTTGATCTTGTACTGGCCTCTTTACTGTGATTCATGTCAGTAAGCATCCCAATTGTAATCTGTTGTGATATAAATTTATTGACATATAAATTTGAGTCAACTCACTGAGATAACAATTCAAAGTGTATTATAAAGTATGAAATAGGGCCAAGGAAGACCAGAAATTTGAAATAGGACTACAAAACGCATAAGGTCTCCTGACATCACAGCTGAATTTCACAGGCTGTGTTATTGACTCACAAGTCTCACCAGCTTCCCACAGGATCCCCCTCCTCTCATTATATAGTACAAATAAATCTATTTATGACATTTTTCTTAAACGTTTGTGGGCTGAGGAGAAGGGACTATTGATGCTTCCAGTACAAGTTTCTATAAAATATGAACAAAATAATTGACAATACATTTTAAATGGCTTTATAGGAAAATCTGGTCTGTGCTTATAAAAAAATGTTCATCATTGAATTTAAAGCTTTCCTCCTAACTCGTTCCTATGTGTTGCTCCTTTGAATGTCAACAGGAAGTCAACAATGAGCAAGGGACATATCGTGAATCAGCTCTCTTCACTGCAGGCAAAAATAAAATGTTTATATTCTAAATGTTACTACAAAATGTTCCACCAGCAAGACTGGGAATTCTAAGCTACATGTAAAGATCAGACTAAAGTCACTTTCAAATGCACTTTGGATTTTCAAGCTCTGCTGTCTTGGAAAGGCAAAAGGCTGATGAGTATTTTTTAGTAATGGCATTTGTCAGATTCTTTATCAAATTCAGAAAATGAATATAATCTCTATCTTAATATCTGGGCTAAAATGCTAGCACTGCTGATTAATTTTATTTTAAGTCCCTCTGTTCTGATTCCAGGAACCATTTTCAGTAAGGCAAAAATGGTGTCTTGGACTTCTCCAGATGGCATTATATAAATTACCAGAGACTGAGTTACTTAAACAACATAAATTTATTCCCTCACAGTTCTGGAGACTGAGAAGTCCAAAATCAGACCTCCAGCTTGGTCTCTTGGTCTGCTGCGGGCTCTGTTCCTGGCTTGCAGACAGCCACCTTCTCTCTGTGTCTTCACAAAGCAGAGGGGAAGAGCACGAGATTAAGAGCTCTGGTGTCTGTCCTTAAATAGGAATCAGTGTCACCACGAGAGTCCACCCTTGGGGCCTCATCAATCATAATTACCTCTTCAGTGCCCCACTCCCACATACGTACACCATCACATAGGGCATTGAATTCAAATTCAACATTTGAATTTCTACCTTCCTTTTTCCCTTCCCTCTCTCTCTCTCCATCTCTTCTCCCTTCCTCCTTCCTCTACTTCTGTTTCTATAAATTCCTTATGCACTGTATCTGAACTCATTATTTGTTCAATAAATGATGGGTAATATTTTTAGGCAGAGTTGAAGGACTTTGAAGGCACAACATAGTGCCTGAGGTTGTAACTGGTATACAAAGTGTTGCATCAATATTTGTTGAAATTAATAATGAAAGACTAATGACTTGGAGGGAAAACATAGCAAGTGCTTCTCTTAGTGCACAGTGGTTTCCAAAGGCTTCTCAGAACTAACAATAGGCCTTGCCCTATGGAGTCAAGTTAGAATTTGGGCGAGTCATGAATTCCTCATTACAGCAGTGGACATTCTGACCAAATTTAATTGCTAAAACTGTGTGCACAAGAGGTGGGGAAGAGGCATTGTGCGTTGACAGTGCAATGAACTGTGAGTCTAAGGAGGAGGATGAGAGAGGAATGATTTGGACATCAGAGGTAGTGGTCATCATTTACTGTTCAAATGTACCATTTGGAGTAGCTTGGCCCTGTTTTATTCTAATAATCCATACAGATAGCTGCATGGAACTCTTATGAGCCAGGATTATATACATGCATATTATACTGAGATATTTTAAAGATATGGAGTTTTCTAGCACTAGATTCAGAGAAAAGGTAGAGACAGGTCTGAGGAAAACTTGGAAATCTGGACTTCTTCTAAGACAGAAAACTGTGTGAAGGTCATAAAACACTCCATAATAAATCACCTGTTCTTAACCCTGAACTTTAGTACATGTGTTAAGAGTAGCACACCCCTTTTGAACTGCTACTTTGTAACAGGCACAGTGTGTATTTATTTTCACACACACACACACACACACATACACACATTTGTTTAATTTCTCACCCTTTTGCAGGAACACTGCCAGGTATGTGTCATTTTAAAGGTAGGAAAATTGAGCATCAGGGAGGTTATATCACTTGCTTTAGGTGGTGCAGGAGGAAATATGGGGTTGGTGTCCATGCATTCTAGCTCTGGAAACCCTACCCATACTCGTGTCCCACAGGAACAATAGGATAAACCCGTGGGAATTTCCAGTTTCTCTGAAATTTTCCTTCTTTGTCAAGTGGCTAGACAAAATGAATCCAGATACTAAGAATTAGTAAGAATAGTCAGTAAATAATATAAGTAAATAATTACATGCTGATGTATACACACATACATACACATTTGCATGTGTATATACATTCTGTGTTAAAATAAATGATTTAAATTTTCAAAAATCATTAGCTATGAAATGTGCACACACAAATGTAAATTGTGAAGGCTGTTGTGGCATTTATTGGCTTTTACCAGTTGACTTATTTTCTTGACATTGTAGGAGTATGTATTTTCTAAGGCAACACTGCAAGTGTTACTATTATATATTGCACTATTTACAAATGCTTTGAGACTGAAAGTGTTCACAGTACTTCTTTACATGATGGAGCAACGTTGTGAGTCCCAATGGTGCCATCTACTGGGAATCTCGTGAAGTACGAGAAAATAGAGAAAATGCCATGATGTACAAGGAAGGCAAATAGAAAATAATACACTCTAATATCCTATCGCTTAGAAATTCCAAGAGGATTTTTTAGTGGGAGAGGGGATTCTAAGGAGCTAATGAGTGTACGGGGAAGCAAGATTTCCCAGCAGTCCTCTGACACTTGTTTTCTCCCTTTTAAATTGACATTATTTGTGTGTGTATAATAATTTCTCTTATTTATTTGAGCCAGAAATAAAAGAAAATGACTTTTCGGTAATCAAAACTAAATTTCAATATGTGACAACACAAGGCTTTTCTTAAAC
Source organism: Arctocebus calabarensis (assembly GCA_963573935.1). Lineage (NCBI taxonomy): Eukaryota > Metazoa > Chordata > Mammalia > Primates > Lorisidae > Arctocebus > Arctocebus calabarensis. The sequence continues at coordinate 27,862 of CAUYON010126862.1, read as the reverse complement.
CTAATAGGCAGTTATTTCTTTCAACAAAGTCACAAGTATTTTAAAGTGTTTGATGTCTTACTTCTGCATCATACACCATCAGGTCTGAGTTAGTAGAATCATCCTTAACTTTCACTGTTGGTTGTCAAAGGATCTTATGACACCTTTTTTTATTCAAAGGAAATGAAATATTCAGTAGGTCTTATAGTGATTCTACTGGCCTCCTTCATTATAAGCTGGCTTTGGGAATAAGAATGATAGCAAAATGTTTCATTACTGATTTTTTTAAGATATGAATATGGGAGAAAAAGTTCCATACATAGACATATCCATCTAATGACAGACAGCAAGTCTTAATTAAGCATGTGTGGTTTTTTAATCTGCTGACAATGCAGCAAAACATATTTTGAATCCTCTTCTCCCACCATTACCCAGAATTTTCTGGACTAGTTTATTTCCTATGTGTAACTTCACAGAATTAAACTAATAACAGCCCAAGTTAAAAAAAAAAAGTGTTCAAAGTCAGAGAAGTGATTTTTAAATTGTCACTTGTTTTACATCCTATGCAGAGAGAATCCATTCATCTGGTAATTCAGCTGATATTTATCTGATTCACCATGTGTCAAACATTGAGTTAAGACAGAGAATGTTTCCGCCCCTCATGTGGTGCATTCTACTACAGGAGAGAAAAATAACATTTAACATTATTTTGTACAGCAAGTGGTTCTGGAAATTTAACTTGGTGAAAGACAGAGCATTCTAGGGTCTTGGCTTAGAGCTAGGTAGAAAGGTATTTAGGACAGGAATGATTAGGAAATGATTAGAGGGAGGTGATTTTTGTACACACCAAAGAGAAGAGGAGGGGGGCTATGTACAGATCTGAAGAAATACCAGTCAAGATTGAGGGAAATACACACAGGGAGTCCCACCCTGGGAGTGACCTGGGCTTTGTAAAATAATAATCAAAATTAATATTAAATATTAAACCCAATATGCATTTTCTGAAATAACCACCTTTCCCATGTTAAGTATGAATGTGTTAAGTGGGTGTGCACAAATATGCCTCACCAGGGCACAGAGAGCTGAGTCTGTACTGTAAAGTGAGCATTAATCATCTCATCTCCCAGCTTGCAGCAGCACAGAGCTTGGCCCACCCCTACCTCTCCTGTCCACCCACCCCCCCGCCGCCTTGCACAGGCAAAGGAGGGTGCTCACTGAAGACCTTTGCAGTTCCTCATCTCCATGTAATACACTAAAACCAAACATTTTAACACGCACTGGCTCAATCCATCCTACATCTCTCTTTTCTTACCTTTGTCTTCTCAGAGTTGAGTGCCTGCTACCAGGCAGGTGCTGTTAAGTTTACGGGGTGTAAGATTCCTTTGGGTTCATATCAAATCTCTAAATACAACCCCATATATAAGTATCCTCAAGCAAGTCATTTAACCTTGCTAAGCTTCTTTGACTTAAAGATGGATATAACTATAGTGACTTCCCAATAAAACACCAAGAGAGTGAAATGCACAAAATTCTAGAGGGTCAGTGTATGCAGATGATGGGGTACGATCAGGGACCCAGGCGGTCGCCTGGTTTTGAATTACAGCTGCATCCTTCATAAGTTGCAAGGTTTTTCCCGAATCTCTTAACCTCTTTAGCACAATGTCATTTCAACGTACTAGGAAGAGACACGATCTATCTCACTGTAAGTTGGTGATCGCAAATAAATGAAACAACATATGCTGGGTTCATAATAAGCAAGAATGTTGCTAGTTGATAAAGGCACATGGAAGCCAGATGTCCAGCACCTCCATAGGCTGAGGGTGAGGCACAGAAAACATGAAGAAGCAAATGCTTTTGGAGCAAAGGTGTCAGATGAGTTTCAGCAGGTCCAAAGTAAATTACACAGGGTAGCCATAGAGTTTGTGTGTGAAACTTCATACAAACGTGTGTGAACACATTTGGGAGGTGAGGCTAGGAGAAAAAGCTCCAGGAGTTGGTAATTTAGAAGCGGATAATAATCTTTCTTACTTCATTTACAGAACGTCTAAGACAAAGCATCTATATAAGAAGATTGTCATTTGGATAATCCAGAGCAACGCCACCAGCTGCACCTCTGCAGTCTGTGTTCCTCCCCACACTTTGCCTGGTTCCTCCAAACATCTGAGCCATCCTGTCCCCCAGGCTTCCCAGACTGCAGCTCACTCATTTACTCAGCAACTATTAGAGTCAGAAACTGGGTTTCCACATTGAATGAGACAGAATGGCCTTGATCCTGAAGGAATTTATCACCTAATGGGGGCTAGAAAAGGGTAAGTGCCACATCACAAAAAAGGAAGGTTAGTTGAGTACAGCAGAGGGTCAGCAAACGGAAATTTTGATCTGTAGGGAGGAGGTGTCAGGGAGGTTATGGGCTGAAAGTGGGGCGTAATTAGCAGAGCTAGAGAACTCTCAAGCTCTCCCTGAGAATAAAAAACAAAATGTGCAAAGTTCTGAGGTTCAGAGAAGGAAGGAGAGATCAGTTTGAAGAGGAGTTTGACATGAGCTTGGAGTTGGGGGTTTACCTTCTCCTGGTGGGACAACTCTTATTTACACATTAGCTTTTTTGGCATTGTAATGTAATCCATCCAGCTTCTTCATCCTGTCCCTTGGTCGGGAGCCCTTGGAGCAAGGTTCCATGTCATGTGAATATTTTATCCCCAGCTAATGACACTGAGCTCAAAAAGCTATCAATAAGCCTGTGTTGAACAAACACGCAATCAAAAACCATCAATAATATCAAGCACAAAGCTAACTGTATTTCATGTGGAATTTATGATTTACATTTATCACTATTTTGATGCAGGTGGAAATTAGAGCCATTGCTGATGATCTCTGGTCCGTCAGTTTCCCTCGGCCTTTATCTGTTACCCCATCTCAGCATCTGCCTGGAAAGTCTTGGCTATCATAAGCACTGCCAATCAAAGAGTTTTGTTTTATTTTTTGCTGCATATAACGGGCCTTTCATAATGCCGTAGATATTATCTTCAGTCGTTGGCTCTCCTCCACAATGCTAATTTTCCATTGGATATTTAGGACCTTACACTTTGCAAAAAAAATTTTCGTTTTCCCCAACTACTTCCAAGTCTGGAACTCGATCCAAAGCCTGAGAACGTGAGACATTTCATATTTCCCTAAAATCACTTCCATTTAGCTTTATTCAGAAAAGGTGGGCAAAGAGCGATTTTGCATTTTATCAATTGGTCCTCTGAAGATCTTTTTATGCTCCTGCCAACTGAGTGCCCTGCTGTTGTGCTGGCTTGTTTGGAATGAACATGTTGAGATTCCAAAGTTAAAGTCCCCACAGATGCCTGACAAGCAGCAACACTGGATGACAGTGGTCTAGGAGATGGCAGGGCAAGGGAGCAGGGGGGATGCCACTTGGCTAAACCAAAGAGAAATGACAAAGGAAGAAACTTCTGGAATGTTTTTAGTCTAGTTTTATTCTTTACAACTGAAAAAATAATTACTTTGCCCAGAATACACTGACTGGTGATTGTATGCTTAGTATACTTAGCAAAAAATCACCTTATTAAATAAGTTGTTTAGAGAATTAGAGTTTTAGAGCAATACTGAGTTTTAGAGCAATACTTTTATGTACATGTGGGCATATGTATATACACACTCACGTCTGAGGGTGCATCTTAAATACACAGCTCGGGGGAGCGTCACAAATCCACCACCTGTGTGTGTTACTACAGCAAGAAAACAAAACATTACAGACACTCCCTTGCCTGTGACTCTCTTCAGGCGTTTATCTTCCTGAAGGAAAATTAAATTTTGCTTCTTATTATAGACTAGCTTTGTCTACTTTGGGATTTTGTAAAAATGAAATTTATATGCTTAAGTCATGCAATGCATGTCATTTCATGCCTGGCATTTTCCCCTCACATTATGTTCATTTGATTGTGCTGTGTGTACAGCAGTATTTGTAGCTTTTATTATCTTTGTATAGAAATCCACCCTGCAAACTCTCTCCATACTATTTCTTGTTTTATTGTTGATGGACAGTTAGGTGTTTCCGTTTGAGGTTTTAACACTCTCCCTCTTATGAGCATCAGGGAGACATCTTTTGATACACAAATGTATACACTTCTGCTGAGGATTTACCTGGAAGGGGCATTGCCAGACCACAGGGAATGAGTAAATTTAGTTCTGCGGATACTACAAAACAGTTTTCCATACTAATTGTACCAATTTATGCCCCAGGAACAATGTTTCAGAGTTCTTGCAGTTCTCTGCTCTTTTCCAATGCTTGGTAATTATCAGTTTTTAAAAATTGTAACAGCCATATCAATGGGCAATGCCACGGTATACCACCAAGGTTTTAATTACCATTTTCCTGAGGACTAACAATATGGAGCACTTTTTACCGTCTTTATCAACCATTTGCATGTACTCATTTTCAGGACCTATTCAAGACTTTCACCATCTCCTTCTCCTATTGATTTACAGATGTTTTTAAGATCCATAATTTACATGTAGATTCTTCAGTGCTTACATATATTACAAATACCTTCTCTCCCATTCCCATGCATGAAATAGCTTTGATAAGCATAAGCTTTTAATTTTAACAAAATCTAATTTCTCAGCCTTTCTATTTATTATTGGTGCTTTATGTGTGTCATTAAGAAAAGGAAAAGAAACAATGGTGCCTAACCAAATATTTGAAAACTCTTCCAAGATGTCTTCAAGAAATATTGTTTGATCTTTCAAGTTTCAATTTGCCTGAGATTAATTCTAGTGTATATCTGAGGGAAAGGCCAAGATTCAGTTCTCTTTACGTGTAAGTTCAATTGCCCTAGTAGCATTTCTTTAGAGGTCTATCATTTCCTTAAGGCAGGGAAAGAAAGACTGCAGAGGATGCCTGAACACGGATCAGACCCTATTGTCCAGATCGAGTCCCAACTAACTGCAAGAGGACCCCTAAGATCAAACAAATGTCTGTCAATGTTACCTTTGCTGCCATATTTGAAAAAATAATAACGATTGCTCTATAATAGAAAATGTGCTTTCTGACTCATTTTACAACTCAGACGTTGGGGAGACTACATCTTTTGTATCAACCTGGATAGAGCTGGAACACGTTCTTCTTAGTGGAGAATCACAAGAATGGAGAAGCAAGAATCCAATGTACTCAATTCTAATATGAAGCCAGCAGATGATCTCATACACACCCACATAAGAGAAAAACTCCAATCAATTCAAGGGGAGGAGGGGGGAGCAAGGGACAGGGAGAGGGGAGGAGACCAGGGATGCAATAAAAAAAAAAAAAGCACCTTATTCTCTTTCCTTTGAAGAATCCCCAAGAAAGACTGATTTTTCAGAATTAGCCAAAGGCTGAAATAACTTGCTACACTGGTTGGTTTCAACAGTTTTTCCTTCCCCTCATCTCTTATGGGACTTGCATTTGACCTCTAGGTACCACTAAGTTTATCAGTACTTTTTTTTCTTTAATTTAATTGCAATAGCCTCAATGTTGTTCTGTCAATACTCATGGAAGAAAGGAGTGAAGGAGGCCGGAAAGATAGACCAGAGCAGAGGATATTTATGTAGAAGACACTATACTTTACATTTACACTCATCTTACCTCCTAAAGCGTGATCATGAAAAGAAGGAAAAAAAACAAAACCTCTAACACTCAAAAATTATTGTAATTGCAAAATAAAAGTCCATATATCATTAGTAATGGTGTGTCTTTCTCATATTTTTTGTATAATAAAAAATAACCAATATAGGGTGGCATCTGTGGCTCAAAGGAGTAGGGCGCTGGCCCCATATGCCGGAGATAGTGGGTTCAAACGCAGCCCTGGTCAAAAAACGCAAAAACAAAACAAAACAAAAAAAAGAAGAATTCTACATTTTTACCTTTTCTTAGATATCAGAAATTTCTGAGAATTCTAAAATATTCAGTAAGACAATTCCTTTCCTTGAAAAGTTCCACATAAATATACTCCCAAAAAAAGTTAATCGTTTTTGGTAACAGAGAGAAATTTTCTTATTTTTCCTAAACTTCCAGAGTATGAATTTAGAGTGTATACTGCAATATTTAATATTGGTTATATGTGTAATAAATAATGCATTCGTTAAGACCTAATTATTATGTGTTATCACTGCCAACTCAAGTAGAGTGGCTATTCCTTCCTTGGGCAAAGGGATCATTGCTCAATCATTGTTATTTGTTTAATACTATGGTATCTGACAAAGAACCCATAAAAGTTAGGACATGAACAGTTTCTGTTTGCTCTCATCTCAGAACTAAGAAAATTGTATACAAATAAAGCCTTTTTACAAGTTTCATTAAGATGTCATAAGGCTTATTTTTGAAAAATACAAGTGTTTTGCAATGCTATTTTTGCAGTGGATCTTTTAACTTCTACCTTAATTTATCCATAATCACAGAGCATTTTAATCAAACTGGTTACAAATTGCTGTAAGGATTTTGGAAATCTTAAGTTCCTTCTACCTAAACATACATTCTAAGCTATATAGAACCTTTGATACATTTGCCTACAATTTTCTAACTATACATAAATATGCTGTTTTGTTTAAAGATGTAGGACACAGATGAATTTATAATGATTCTAGAATTTCTGGGCCAGACTTCCTTTTGTCCATTCATTCATTCATTCATTCATTCGGTGTTTATTGAGAACATACCTTGCACCAGGTTTTTCACTAGATGATTGAGAAATATGTATAATAACTGTTAACAGCCACTGAGCAAATCCTATTACTAGGCACTCTTCCAAGAGCTTCCCTTGTAGTAATCCTCATTGTCCATTACGTAACCTCATGAATGCAAAAAGGTGCTTTTCCAGGGTCACAAGCCTCGAGAGGGGTAAAGCAGAGATATAAACCAAGGACATCTTTTTTCAGAGCAAGAGTTTATAATCATTACACTATTCTACTTAGACTACCAGGGCAAATAAGAACCAACTTACTGAACAGTGTTGGAACAATTGTATGGTTCCTATGTAGGTGATACTTAAATCATAGCCTAGAAAATTTGCTTAATATGTTTGGACATTTGCTAATACACAGTAAATATATGTACTATTTATATACTCTAAAAATATGTAAGATATAGATACTCTCAGACTGACTTTATCATTATATTTAGATCTCTTAATTTCTGTGGTTGCTTAAGAATGCAAACACTAATGAAAAACTGTCACAGTTTCAAAATGTAAGGACACATTCCTCAAGTCAAAATCTGGACAGTGCTATGGAAGGGTAGTTCATCAATAAAGATGCTTTTATAAAGAAGCAAAATTGAAACATCAAGTTTGCATGGGGCCCAAGAATGTATCTCTCAAGCTTCCAAACTGTGGGTGTTTTGTTTTGTTTTCTAAACTTAGTTAACTGCCATTGATTTGTCTTCCATATCTACGTTGGATGAATAACAATTATACAAACAGAAAACCACTCTACCGTAGCAAATTAAAATGTTCTGTGAGTTCTGCACCTGCTAGGGGCTCTGACTCTAACAAGTCTCGGTGAATCAAATGCTTCACTAATACCACTTACTCATCTATATCAAAAACAGCAGACTCTTGCCTAATAAAGTCATTCCTTCTTTGCTAATTAAGACAGTACCAAGTAAATATGTACCTAACATCCATAAATAAAGTTACTTATTCAGTTGCGAGGCACTGAATGCTCCCAGTGGGCAGCCTTTTCACAATTCAATTTCCCCAAAGGGACTAGAAAAGGAAATGAAACAACAAATTGTACTCCTGATGAACTAAGCAGAAGTTGCTATTCTGTAGGGAGTCCTGCTAGGTCAATTAGTTCATCATGCTAACAGAATAGCAATCCAGAAAGCAGTGCCCCAGCAACAGAGGTTCAAAAAAGTGAAGTTCAGGGGCCTCTTGTATCACTGTCTCCAGTGACAGCTACTGGGAATTGGTGTGTGCTTTGCCAATGCAACATTTCAATATATGACACTGAGCGATGATTCATGATAAATCAAAATAAGAGCATTACTGCATTTTCTGAATCGAATTAAACAAAGTTAGAATGAAATTGCAGTATTTTAAATTACTATGATTTCTTTACAGTTTTCTAATTGTATCCTGTTTAACACTCAAAGAGAAAATATAGCTACTTTTTATTTTAATAAGCTTAATTATTTTAAACCAGTGTATGCCTAAAAACCAATATACTTTAGTTCTAAATGTACTTTGCTATGAACAATTATTAAATACATTATAATACATTATATAACAAAAGTAATTTGAATAATATATTAAGAAATTTGAGAATTTTCTATGTGAATATTTTCATAATATCATCATCATCTTACATTTGTCTACTATTTAGAGCTTACAAAGTACTTCTACTTGTAGAAACTTGGAAAGAATCTCAAGGTTTTGTTGTTTAACAAAGGATTTAATGTTTTAATTAAAACTATGTTCCTTTATTATTTTGTTCACATTCAAATCTTTAAAAGTTTAAAAATACATATATCAATAGCTCATGTAGACAATTAAATTTTTTAAAACAGGACTCTGAAATTTTTGCTTAAAAAAACTGAGGATGTAAGAAAAAAGTAATATTTACTGATGAGAGGAAAAGTGTGAGTAAACTTCTGGCCTCTCAGTTTTAGCTCACCACTTGTGTTTTCTTGCTATATTACCCCTGTGATAAATACATCAACCTGTGTTGAATTATTCTGGGCACTCATGGTGAATTGTGTAGGGTAGGAGATATGAAAGAACATGATGAAGAAAACAAAACCTGCATTAATCAGGCTTTGTATGTGCTAAAATTAACAGTCCATGGTATTTACTGTACCTACGTAGATTTCATCAGTATAACAATAATGCCTAGTCTTTATATTTTTAATTATAATAGGTTATAATTAAAATATTTAATTTAATTATAATATTTTTAGTATTTATTAATATATTTACTTTAATAATAATATTTTTAATTATAACATTCATTTTTAAAACTGAAGACAGATAACTGAAAATGTACTACAACAATGGTAAAATAATAAATATGAAAATTTTAAGTACTGGTGTTTGAAATAAATAGAATTATCATTGAAGCCAGTTAAAATAATTCAACTTTTTCACAGATAATTCTACTTTTAACTTTCAATTGTGACAAACAATAACTGTTACATTTCTTAGGCATAGTGAAAACAACTGAGAAAAGTTTTGGGGGAAGATGAGGATCTGGGAGCCTTTTGAGTCCTTGTTTCCAACTGAGGGTTCCCCTTCTTCCCAGCCATATGACTCCTACATGTTACCTACACACTGTGTTCATTTTTCAAGGCTTAGTTACCTTCAAGATATTTGTTCTTGCTAAGATACTGGCGAAACTTATTAAAGGTAGAGTATTAATGTCTTTATATAGTGACCAAGGAAATGCCATGAAGGATATCTGTAACAGTACGGTCAAAATATTTCTGAATGTATATGAATCGGGCCCTGTGATTGCACCAATGTACATAATTATGATTCAATAAAATTATTAAAAAAAAAAGATATTTGTCCTTCCGCTGCCCTTTGGGGCTCAGAGTGTCCTCAGTTCCCCCTTAACCTTCTCTCCTTTGGATTAAAGGAAGGGTACACACTTGAGGATCACCCATCAATGAGCAAAGAATAAATCAAAATATTTTAAAATGAAAATTTAAAAAATATAAACATAAATCTAAGCACTCTCTAAGATGTCATTAAGAGCTCTCTGATATAATAATAATTAATTTTTAAAACTAATATTTAGTAAGAATTGCTGTTTTAGGTGAATGCTTCACAAGTATTAACTTGTGAAATCTTCACTTCTAACCTGAGACACAGGCATTATCAAATCCTATTTTTGGATGGAAAAATCTAGAGGTTAAGCAACTTGGCCCATGTGCCACAGTTAGGGATCACATACAACATAAAAGACCATTCATCATCTCTTTATTATATTAGGTGGGATAGTGCAGTTTGGACTTGAGGTTCAAGGGAGTTTCCCCTCTTACTTTGAATGTTTGTCTTGGAACTGCTTACGGGGCTGTGTCTGCAGAGACATCACTGAGCTGTCAGAGAACCTAGACACCAGACTGGATGGCTGAGGACTCAGTTCTACCAAACCCAGGTGGGGTGGGTAGGGAGGAGGTTAGAGTCAGCAGAACTTTGTGCTGAAGGGCCCTCTCTACATCTCTGCCAAGTACCTGGAAAGGGGGATGCATCAAAGCACCCATCAAACAGGATGAAGAACAAAGCAAGAAGCCAAGTAATTGGAAAGGAAGAAGCCAGATTGGTTCTTACTTCTGAGGTACAATGTTCTAACTTGCTAGCAAAACTTGTAGCTAGCAAGTTTTATTAGCCCTCTGACCAACAGGGCTAACTATAGTACTTTCCAAGAACTGGATGGAGAGACAGTGTTCTTTTTTTTTTTTATCTTATGTTGTTTTATTTATTACAATATATAAGTACATCTATTTATGTACAGTAATTGATTCTATCAAATAATTACATCAAGGCATTCTAATTTTTCCCAAAATCAATTCAGGTAAAATTAAGATATTTATGTACTTCACAGGCTATCAAAACTTGAGACTTCATTATTGATTTCAGTTCTGAGGCCACACACACAATTCAAAATATACATTAACCGAGTTAAGGATGATAAATGTAGGCTGAAAGAAATCACAGGATTAAGAACAATTAAACTCTGTATTTTGCTTGCACTAGAGTCACAATGTGAACAGTGAAACTTGTGTGTATCTCATAGCTTTATGTAGTGCTGGGGGCTTCTGAATGTCTAAAATAATTGCATGGAGGCTGGACAAACAGATGATATGACTTGAAGGCTTCCCCAAGGGCTCATTTCTTCTCTGCCTCTCCTTTCTTGGGTTCTTGTTTCAGTTCGTAATCAGCCAGGACCGCCCTGATTGCGTCTTCAGGCAGCATGGAGCAGTGCAGTTTCACAAGAGGAAGGCAGAGTTCCTTGGCAATATCTGTGTTTTTGATGGTCAAGGCTTCCTCTACCGTTTTCCCTTTCCCCCACTCAGTGGCTAATGAGCTGGAAGCAACTGCTGAGCCACAGCCAAATGTTTTAAACCTGGCATCCACAATCTTCCCCTTTTTGTCTACTTGAATCTGTAATTTCATTTCATCACCATATGCTAGAGCCCCCACCAATCCAGTCCCAACATTTTTAAAGGACGCCTGTTCCTAGGATTTTCATAATGGTCAACCACTTTCTCATGGTAGAGCCGAGCCGGAGCTGACAGCTCCCAGGTGGACAAGCGCGGGCTCTGGAGCAACAGGGCCGATGCCACCCGCCTCAGATGGCCCTCTCCAGCCACAGCCAGAGCACCGAGACAATGTTCTTTTAAAATAGTGTCTTTGTGATGAGAGAGATAGGATGAAATTGGAGAGTTATTAACCTTTATAAACAACTTAAACTTTAATCCTTTGTATCAGGCCTTTCTGATTTCAGTTCCATCCTTTGTTAAAAGATGATGATAGATAATGATGGGAAGGCCACCGGCTCAGATTCGTGAGTCGTCATTGCAGCCCTACCATTAACCTAAGCTCCCTTGTCTTTTTAAGCATTTGTGGTACATGCCCTAAAATCCTCAATCTTGAATGGAGTCAAATGACTATCTTCTCTGTATATACTCTGTCCAGAGTACTATGGAACTAATGTTTATCTTCTCTGCACAAACATCTTAGGTCCAGAGTACTAAGGAAAACTCTCAGAGTGAGTTGATATCTACATAACAATTATGGGCATCACCCTCAGACAGGATCTACTCATGCATGGCACTCAACCTACTTACCTGAAATTCTCAACTCTTCTCAAATAAAGGGATTAAGTCATAACCTTTCTCTTCCACCTTTGGTCACTCTCAATCTATTAGCTCTTTGCTATCCATAAGTTCATTTTACTATCCATCCAAGAGCAACAACAAAATCCACACTCTAAATCCTCTTTCCTCTTTAAGACCAAATCGCATGAGATAATGTACCTCCTGTATAAGAGTTATTTACTCTTAGTATCCTTATTTCCTTACTTCCTGCTCATTCCAATATTTCTTCTGCCCTAAATATTTTGTCTGGTATCGTCCCACTCCAGTTAATCTGGCCTGGATATGCCTTTCACTAAATCTAATGTAAAATACTGAGTCCTCATTTTACTTGACCTGCAGCAGTCTCCCACCACCCACACATCCATTCTCTCCTTTTTCAAAATTATCTTTCTTAGATAGCTAAAACACCATGCTGTCTTGTTTACCTTCCTTTATTAATTCCTTTTTCTTTAACTGGTCACTAAATGCTGGTGGTCTTTAGGGTTGTGGGTGTTCCCAGATGCTTTTCTTTGTTATTCCACCCATTCTTTCCTCCTTCATGGGCAAATCCAGTTCCACATCTTCAATTTCAGGCTTCATGTTCATGATTTAGATTCACATTGACAGTCCAGGGCTTTCTTTTGCACCAAGGACCATAAACCCATCTCAATATTTTACTTACTTAAGCTCCAAAATATTCCAAACCTAATTTAAAAAAAAAAATTTCTTGCTAAACTCATAAGTATCCTCATAGGTAAGCCAATACTTTACTTTTGTTTCCTTTGGCAAACTGGAAACCTGGAAACCATAGTACATTTATCTTTTTTTCTATCTAGGAATCATCAACTCTTAAAAGTGCCATCCTCTCAAGGTTCTGCAATGTGTCTGTTTTGTTTTTTTTTTTCATTCCTGCAGCCATCCTTCTAGGAGGCCATGCTGCTAAAAATCCCTTTCCTTCATTTATCAAACTGCTTCCTAATTGGTTTCTTCTCCACATCGTATCTCCCATTTAATGAATTTTCTTCATAGTAATCATATTAATCCAAAAAAGACCTGTATTATTTAAAGTTACCTTCATTAAACCAAATTCACATATTAAAGTGAAAACTTCTCCCCATTTAAAAGATACAAATCTAACAATTTAACTTTTATGCTAGTACAAAAATAATAACAAGATGAAAATGAATTAGGGTGCTCAAATCACATTCCTTAACAGGAACTTTTGAGTTCCCTAAGATCAATCTCTTCTTTCCATCTCCCGCCTCATGCTACACTTGTATTTCTCTATATTCAGTGCACGTAAACTCTCATACACTCTCCTCCCTACCCAGAACGTTCCCAGGAACTTTCCTCTTTCAATGGGGGTCACCTTCATTCCTTGATGTCACTTTACTCCAGCACTTCGTTGAGGGTGGTTTTTGTGACTCAGTGCTAGAAGAGATGCTGTCTTATAAACTCCACTGAAACATTTTCTGCAGAGCACTTGTTTGTTTGACGTTACTTTTGCCCACCATATAAGGTATCTCAAAGCAATGTCTTCAACTGTGTCCAGCACCAAGACCACACTGTAATGCCGGATACGTATTACGTACACCAGGAAACGTGTTGACTGAGTTGCTTAAAAAATTAGAGGACAGACTAGAGTCAAACAATGCAGGTTAACTATCACTGTACTATGCGAGATAGACTTTGTAAATGTTTTAAATAGCATCGAATTCTAGTTTTAGCTTTATCACCAATTTTATGATTTCATTTAGTAAAATAGTTCCATCATCCAAACACATCTGAGATACCTGTTATGAGGATGGCACTATGGAAGGATAAAATACCATTGCCAGCATCACTCATATAAACGCATATAAACCAACAAGGGACATATGAATTAGCTCACTAACAAACAATTGTGTGGTACTTACTATGTTCAATTGCTGTTCCCATCACAACATATAGTCACCTTATCAAAACTCACAACCACCTCTCAGGAAGGCACCAAATTCACCTCGTTTTATAAATGCAGAAACTGAGGCTTACGATTTGTCTAGTGTTACACAGCTTATAAATGGCAAAGCCAGGATTAAACCCTGACTGTCCAGTTCCAGACGCAAAACTGTGGTGTAGGCACGTCTATTATAACATTAACCCAATTAATATTCTTCTGTAACTTGAACAGAGTATTTTTCTTATACCAAATGTAATTTTGAAGCTTACATTATTCTACTTAACTTTTTTTCTTTTCTGATCTACACAGAGTAGGAAAAGAATACAGTTTAACTTCACCATTAGAGAAACATTTGATATAGAGAAGACATCATTTCTTTTTATCCTGTTGAATATTTTTCATTGCTGGTCATCTCAGCATTAAGCTACTTGGCATGTTTTACAAGACTGTTCATATGCCACAAAGTACATCTGTATTATCCTAAAACTAATCCTTTATTTAATGTTTCATATTTTGATTCAAGGATAATCTTATGCATTTATCATGGGTAAAATTTCCAAATACTTTAAAATGTAACTGAGTCAATGCATTAGGAATTTGCATTGTCTGAAGAATGGATACGACTGATTGAGCTAAACAGAGAGTTGAAATATATCCAAGATGTTAAATAAGACATAATTGAACATTCCAGGACTTCTGGATTTTATAATTGATAACCAAAACAGGAATCCACAGGCAAGCAGAATGAAATAGACTTAAGAACAGCAGAACTAAAACCTAGAATCAATAAAGAGATGAAAGAGATGTTATTTTTATGAGAATCAGGAGCCAAATCCAGCACAACTCTGAGTCAAAAAATCAGAGAATGCTGGATGGCAGCTAGGGAATAAATTCTCACAAAGAAACCTAGGTAATAAAAGAGAGTCCACCTAAAGGTGTAGAAGCATCCCTCCCAAAACAATTCTGGACCAAAGTCACTTAACCTCCCTGATTTTCATCACTATGTTTGAACACTGACATCTCTCTTCATTTCAAACCCCCAATTCTGAACTCATTTGCACACCTGTCTCTCCTTCTTCAAACCTCTCAACTCTGAGCCTGCTTCAGTCTGTGCTGCTAACTTTATGCTAGAACCAGCTAAGCCGACAAGTCCAAAGCCATGCCCCCCAGGTCTGCCTCTCTGTAGAAGACACATATTCGCCAACAGAATGCTGATGTTTCCTGAAATGCGTGCCTCCTGAGTTGTTCCTTCCTTCTGCTTTAGGTCCCCTACTAGCTCGTCTTTGTTCTCATGCCCAACCACACTTGTTCAGGGATCTCAGCAACATTCATGGTAATTCTTTTTAAATATTTAAAACTTTAAAACATGATGATGGATTCCTGGGGAACTGCAGATATCATGGAGGTTCCCTGATCCCTTTCCCTAGTTTCTCCTAGCAAATGCCTGGGCCCTGCAGGGAGGCCTCAGAACCAGGGCAGGGGTGAGAACCAGTGCAGGTCCCCGGCATGGTCAGGTGTCAATGGTTCCATGGGCAGCACACATGTGCCTGTTAGGTTTTCACTCCCCTGGCTTCTTACAAATCCAAGGTAAAAACGTTGCCAGCCTTGGTCAGACAGGGACATTGGGGAGTGGCCTCCCTTGGGACTCAGGGACATTGCATCACGCTGAGTGAACAATAATACAACAAAAGACATGGCCCAGAGCTATAGTTCCCACTCCACACTCCAGATGGTGAAGGCTCCGCTCCCCTGCTGGGAACAGGAATGAGGGGGCTTGAGAGAAACCCCAGGCACAGTGATTTCCAGTGTCTCTCAAGAACTTTCTCTTGAGAGCACTCTGATCCCAAATGACTCATGACCAGCCCTGATGAATCTCTCACAGATGCCTCAAACCTAACACACCAAAACCCCAAATCATTCCCCACCTATTCAAGTCTACAGTTAGACAAGCCAGAAACGTTGGTACCATCTAGACTCCTCCTCTCCTCAGAGTCCTATAAAACTAGTTCTGGATCACAGCTGATGTTATGCGTCCAACTGTGATAACCACAAGTGATAGAACACAAAGGTGGAGGTGTGTGTGGGAGGAGCCAGCAGCTACATTCTCTATTCCACTTCTCTCTAAGTGTAAAACAGTTGTAAAAAAAATCTATTCATTAAAAATTTAAGACTTGAGACTTGAGAATATTCAGAGAAATAATCAATGCAAGACATGTAGAACTTTGTCATGTGAAAAAGAGGTACAGACACCTGCAGTACTCAGTCATCTTGACAAAGAGGACTACGAGGAGCCATGATGACCATGACCTCCTTACAAAATTGCGGAGGGGAAAGGAACACGTGCTCGGTTTCTCCCTTGAATGCAAAGCAGTGTTCACTCAGAGAAACAAGAGGGAAGCAAGTCATAGATTTTTATCCAGAATAAGTTAGGATATAAAATCCTAAGAGGAGGCTTGGTGCCCATGGCACAGTGGTGAGGACGCCAGCCACTTTCACCGGGGCTGGTGGGTTCAAACCCAGCCCAGGGCAGCTAAATAACAAAGGCAACTGCAACAAAAAATAGCTGGGTATTATGGCAGTGCCTGTATCCCCAGTTACTTGGGAGGCTGAGGCAAGAGAATCACCTAAGCCCAAGAGTTTGAGATTGCTGTTCTGTGACACCACAGCACTCTACCAAGTGTGACATAGTGAGACTCTGTCTCAAAATAATAATAATAAAAAGAATCCTAAGAGGAGCAGTGAATTGCTACATCATTTATGCAACATAGCACTTGGAAGTTTAAGAAGTGCTTTGAAATATGTGTTATTCTGCTTAATAATTACTATCTTTCACAATAATTATTTTACTGCTATTAATTTTATCTTATAGCATTGAAAACTAGGAAATCAAAAATAATTCTTGTCTTTCAAATTTCAGCATCATATAATAAATTCCTTGAAAGTGTATGTGTATTTTTTTTGTATTATTAGCTTTAAAAAAATTAACAATCAGATTTAATGAAGGCATAAAGCCAGGGCTTGTTTAGTTCACAAAATTCACATTTTCATCAGTTAAAGGTGCTCTATCTGAGGCCAGTTTGTTAGTTCAAAATTTGAAAGTTTAATGATCTGTGTTAAGGGCTAACATTCAGTGATTCACAAAGGTAATTTAAGCATTTTATTTGCACTCTGGCCAATAATGCTGTGATTATGTAAAATGACCAAGGAAGAGATTGAAATAATGTGTCTTCCCCAGACAGTTGCCGGAATGCTCTTCTAGAGAGGCAAATTGGACCCCATCAAAGGAGAGCCATCCGGAAAATAACCAGCCATGTAATATGAAAACTGGTATTGATGATGGCATATATGCTGAAAAAGATACATGGACCGCCATTAATGCGTATTGAAAAAAATCAACACTTCTTTGTTCTAGGCCCTTGAGAAAGTTCCTGCCTGAACATTTTTACTTTCAGAAACTCTGTTCTCAGCTATCTGAATAATGTTGTATCTCCCTAAACCCACCCTCCAAGTCTCGGTGTTTTCCTTCCTCAGTATGTTTTTGGGGCAACAAAATTCTGCTCATTCTTTAAGTCGCACCTCTGGAATTACATGGGTGCCTTCCAATATTGTCATATACAAACAGCAAAATACTCACAAATAAATGGTTAATATTTATAGCACATAAAGAAATGTAATTATGTAATTAAAGTGGCAGCATGTAGATGGTCATCTAGTTGAGGTGTATAGATTACCACATTGTTTATCTTAAACAATGGTTTAGGACAGATGGACAGGTACATATGAAAATACAAAACAATTATTTCTACAGGAGATTCTCTGAACCATCATGCTCTAAGAAGCCAGCCACAACCACCAACAACAAAGCTCTGAGATTATTTATTTCATGACCAGCTGTGCGTTATCAAGATATATAAAGAAAAAAGAAATTACTCTGTCCAAGATGACTGTCATTAGCTACTATACAGCATTAGACCTCTGCGTTTTATTTACAGAACTCCCTACAGATAAATGATAGAATTGCATAATGCGTATACAAATGTCTTTTCAAGAATAGATCTTGAAAGCTGTTTTCATAAAAATGCCTTCTGGCAGAATTATCTAAATGCACAGTGAGCTGACAGTCAGGAGGGCATCACACAGAAGGGCTTGTTGGATTCTAATGGATTCAATCCTGAGGAGCATGAAACGGTGGCATGTAAAGTACTTTGGGAAGGTTTGCATTTCACTCTCCATGTGGCCAGACACTGGAAGAATAGCAAGACATGTGGAAAGCAATCTTCTATTCATAAGACAACACATTGCTTTAAAAAAATCCCTTTTGACTAGTCAAGATTAGTATGGAGAGGTTTAATGCTAAAGAACACTCCCCTAGGGGGTGGAGCTTATTATTATAAAATGGCAATTCAACAAACACACTGAACAGAAATTTTATACAGTTTCACCTTTCATAAGGCAGACCAAGTTGTATGCACATTTCTAAGGAAAGACTGAGAGGCGTTTTCAAATGATAAAATACTATCTTGAAATGAGGTTTATGCTATAAAAATGTTCAAAGCTTTATTTTCCTCAGTAGTTATTTATTTTCAAACTTCTTTCTCTTAAATCGTCATATCTAAGTGACTTTAATCTAAGGATCATTAATATACCATCTGAAAGAGTGGAATAATGACAATTCTCACATGTCCTAATACAGCCACCAAAAATTCTTTTATTGTATAGTTGAGGCTGATGCTAATGCAACTGAGAAAGGTGATCATGATTATAATTAAGTCATGCTGTGCAAAGGCAATCTGCAGATGGGATTCAAGGACCACAGAACGGGATTGATTTAGCACGCCGCCCTCTGATTTGTGCTCACCAGCACAGAAAGGCCCAGGCACGTGGCTCTCAGGGCAAAACAGCTAACCTGGTTCAGTGAGGCAAGTCGTATATTGTCAGTAGTGAGCGTGAGCTTTCAAAGTCTATAAAATGACAAGGGCTTCGTCCTCTTATGTAGGAAGTTCTTGCAGAAAGAAAAGTATGTAAGGACAGGCAGCGAGATGAAATCATGCCAGCCTGAATTAGTGTGTCTGGAAAACTCCTAACTCACAGGGCTGAGTCCTGCATTTTCTATTCCTGGGTTCACATGGACATGCGACAGTTCCACTGAATGGCCCCCCCAAAGAAGCCCGGATGTCTTTTCTAAATCAACCAACAGGTGTCATATTATTAAAAAAATAACTGTCAAGGTTTTAAAGATATTAAGAGTTTTAAGATTTGGGAGCAATCATTACCCATTGAAAAATGCTCATTAAATGCCGGTGACAACCATACTCCCCTAGCTGGTCAATGCTTCCTATGGGTCCCAGAACTCACTCCGAAGGGTCAGACTTCTAAGGGAATGAGAGAGGGACAGAGTTCAGAAATCTAATCAGGCTCTTATTGGTGGCTCCAAAGTCTCTCAAAGTAGGAGAAATCAGAATAAATTCTAAAGGCATCAGCAAGGAAGTAGTTACATGTATCTTTTAAGTACTATACAGTCACGTGCTGAATAATGACATTTGAGACCATGATGGATACAAGGACAACAGTGGTCCTACATATTATAATGAAGCTAAAAGGTTCCTACTGCTGCCATGTGGCTTTAGCGCCATGAATCACTCACATGTCTGTCATACTACTGGAGTAAGCAAACCAGCACTGCTGGTCATATAAAGTCTAGCACATGCAGTCATGTCTAGTACATGATACCTGATAATGACAATAAACTGCTGTGTCACTGGTTTATATATTTACTATACTACATTTTTTTTTTTTTTTTACAGTTTTTACCAGGCCCGGGTTTGAGCCCACCGCCCTGAGTATATGGGGCCAGTGCCCTACTCCTTGAGCCACAGATGCCACCCTATACTACATTTTTTTAATCATTATTTTAAAGGGTGTTCTTTCTACTTATTAAGAAGATAAAGGTAAATGTGAAACTGTCACAGGCAGGTCCTTCCAGAGATCTTTCAGAAGGAGGCATTTTTATCACAGAAAATGACAGCTCTATGCCTGTAATGGACCCTGAGGCCCTTCCGGTTGGGCAAGAAGTGAAGTGGAAGACGGTGACATTGATGAGCCTGACCCTGTGTAGGCCCGGGAAGACCTGTGGGTCTGTGTTTGTGTCTCAGTTTTAACAAAAAAGTTTAAAATGCAGAAAAGAAAGAAAAAAAGAAATACTAGGAAAAAACTTATAGAATCGAAAGAAAATATTTTAGTACAGCTCTGCAATATGTTTGTGTTTTATGCTAAGTTTTATTCCATGAGCCATAAAGTATAAAATTTTTAAGTTTATAAACAACTTATAGAGCAATGGTTAATTTATTTACTGAGAAGTAATTTTTTTTTATGAGTTAAGTGTAGCCTAAATGCACAGTGTTCGTTAAGTCCGCAGTAATATCTTAGGAATTCACATTCACTCACTCACCCAGAGCGACTTCAGGCCTGCAAACTCCATTCTTGGTAAGTGCCCTGAACAGGTACACCATTCTTTAAAATCTTTTTACATCACATTTTTGCTATACCTTTTCTACATTTACATATGCTCAGTTACATAAATACCATTGTGTTACAGTTGTCTATAGTTTTCAGTACAGTAATGTGTGTACACCTTTGTGGCCCTGGAGAACCTGGCTGGATCATACGGCCTACATGCGCAGTGGACTGCACCATCCGAGTTGTGTCAATAAATGCATGAGGGCCACACAACAACAAAAGTGCCAAATGACATGTTCCTCAGAATGTACCCCCACAACAGACACATTATTGTATACTATAAAAATCTCTCATGATAACAACTTGTTTACTTTCAAGTTCTCCAAAAAAACAAAGGCATCTTACTCTTCAGTAACTGAATGGACAAGTGAAGGCTCATATCTCTTAGAATTTGGCATTCCTATGTCCTACAAATACCTTACTTCCTCTAGGGAACAGCACATTAGTGCTATCAACAGTAACACATTTTGAACATGTTTTCATCAAAAGACTAAATTGTCTTCAAAACAAGGAAAGAAAAGAACACAGCCATCTCTACTCAGTTTACCTTTTTAAATCATCTCATTCAGAAACCTCTCCAGACAACATGACTCAGTGTAAGGACTATCAAGCCTCTAATTCAGAAAAATAACCAGGTCACTGATCATTTGCTCCAATAGTCTATCACCCAGTACTGTACAGCTGAGGAACCAGAAATCATGCTAAAACATGTTTTTAACCATACACGTTAAAGTAGTCACATTTTCAACAATATGGTTTCAACAAATGAATTGTGTCATAAAAATTCCAGCTTAAGTTTAAACAGATCAGTCATAATAGCAATTTACCTGCTGAACAATGCAGGAGGCTCCTGAAAGGAATGTACGTTTTATGCCAAATATGATCTTTCCACAGTTAAATAAACAATTGGAGCAAGGAAATTACTGGTGGTCCTTGTGGTGGGCTCTCCTCCTGCGTTTGTTCCTTGATTGTTACTCCTCCATTCCATACGCCCTGCCTATTGTTCAAAAGACTTATTTCACACATCAGGAATCCCAGAAGGCCTCTAAAATGGATATGCACATTTTGGATAATGCACTTTCAAAAACTACCAGGTTATCATCAAGAAGAGAAATATAGAGAAGCGTGTGTATGATTCTGCAACAAGTTGTACAATGTAATTTATATAGGTAAGAAGAATGACAACAACCCAAACTCATAGTTTTTACAAAAAGCCTTTTGGCCTTTAGAACTAAGCAGGCATTGGTGATAAAAGCAACTTGTCTGGATATTCCCTAAAGCACAGTGCATTTTCCATCTTTAAATGGATTATTAATGGACATTGTAAAATTACATTCCTGAAAAAAAATTTATGTAACGTTATGAATTCAGTTGAAAAGTCTTTTTTCTTTCCCCAATGAATTCAAAATTGAACTTGATAGCAATTATGCACTGTTTTAAAGAACTTTGTAGAAAACAAGTAATGGATTTTGGTCATTTACAATAAAATAAAACAAAGCTATTGTTTTAAGGTATTTTAGGAAGGGTGTAATTGTCATAGTATATTAAAAAAATAAGATATTTTCTCAGAAAGATCAGAATAATGAGTTTGAAAAATAGTGTATTGATATTTTCAGTTAAGTCCTAATTATACATCCTTTCAATAAATTTTAATTTAAAAATGCCAATTAAAGTATTTCTAGCAGTTGGAAAATAGAACGAACATCTAAACTAGCAGAAGTGGGACTACAGTGTGATAGTAACTTTGAGATGTATTTTTCAAAAGACTTTTCAACTCAACCTACTAGGTGGTTTTAGACACTCAACCCATGCTCCAGAACCCCTCTGAAAATATCAAAGCCTGTACTACTTGCATCCTAAGTAATATCTCCAGATCATTTTTTCAATAGTTTACTATAAAGCATCAGCCTTGAAAATTCTCTGACAATACCTGCCTCAGCTCTGTTGATCACATATATATTTGACGATGCTTATTGGTGAAAGCATGATCAATAATGTCAATTATTCAATGCATTGAATTTTTTCAGATCCTACTTATGTATGATATTTTCAATTTCTATCAGACAGTCTGGTAAAATGACTTCGTATTTAATTCTAACAGTGAGAATACATTTTAGAATAATATATTCTGATGGAGTAAGACATGTCTCATCTATAAAATGATCTAAGTTTTTAGCAGGGAAATACATTGCATTTATACGTGCACATCTTTTCCTGATAGAAAATATGATCAAAGCAATTTGGAGACCCCTGGAGAGTTTTGAATTTTAACATCATATGGAGTGAAACCTCATTTAAATCACTGTACAAAGCCAGCTGGCATGCTTAGATGTAAATA
This sequence comes from Arctocebus calabarensis, assembly GCA_963573935.1. NCBI lineage: Eukaryota > Metazoa > Chordata > Mammalia > Primates > Lorisidae > Arctocebus > Arctocebus calabarensis. Next base: position 5,254 of record CAUYON010126862.1, on the reverse strand, counting down.
ATAGGAATGTGGGTAATTTAAGCAGAGAGGGCATTTATTAGAAGACTGGCAAACCAAGGTCACAAGCAAGTAAGAACCAGAAGATATTCAAGTTTCTAAGAAAATTAACCACTGATTAAGTGACAAGGAAACCTTCACTGCTTAACACTGCGAACCGACTTTGCTGTCCCCAGTACCTGTGTGTTTTTTCTACAGCCACCAAACCTTTAGAATAAACTCTTATTTAGACCTCTTTCTTCATATCTGCTCCTGATTACAAATGCCAGACAGTACTACGTCATAGGTTGCAAATAGTTTTTAATGCTCATCTCTAGTTGGTAGAACGTCAAGAGTTAAGTGTGTGGACCTTCCCATTTTTGTTTTGGAAAACACAGCAGTTAGGACTATGGTAACATTGCTACTGCTATGGGAGTACTTACAAAGATTATGAAAACATTCTCAAAGTCTCAGCGGTTAAAAACAGCTGAGCAACTTTATTTATCAAGATGTCCCCTGGTTCACTAGTACTGAAGACTCTGCTACACTCTGTGTTCACCACAGTGACAACAGACCCTCTACCAAGGGACCATGTCAGTCAGAGACAAAGATTCCTAGAATAGGGGGTCCTCAAAGTGGGATTTAGAATTCCTCCAGTTCTGCAAGTTTAAAATGATTTTCAGAATATCATTAAGATGTTATTTGCCTGGTTTTTATGTCACTTTGATAATGATATAGTACCTTACCTTTAATAATAATAATTACAATAACATATTGATGATGACAGTAATACCCCATAATAATAATTACAACATACTAATGATGATAATAATACCTCTTAATAGTAGTATGCCATTATAAATTACACTAACAGAAATGATCTCATTTGATTATCATATACTTGAAAGATGAATATTAATAGATACCCACTCCATTTATACCCATAAACTTTATAAATAACAAGACCAAAACAGATAATTTTAAGTACAAGCTGTAACTGAACTAAACACATATTTTTAATTGTGATTTTATTTACATTTCCTTTTTTTTTCCTTTTTTTCCTTTGAGGCAAAGTATCTCTCTGTTGCCTCGACTAGAGTGCAATGGTATCATCATAGCTCACTGCAACCTCAAAGTTCTAGAAATCTTCCTGGTTTGGCCTCCCAAAGTGCTGGGATTATAGGTATGAGCCACTGCCTCCAGCCCCTATCTCCTCATATTTTAATGCTGCTCCTCTGTCTGAGAATTTATCTCCCTTTTCAGCTTGATTTTTCTGTCCATAACCTAAATATATTATAATTTAAAATTTAGCCCAAAATTCATTGCCTTTCATTGGTTTATTGGCTTTTATTTGAGAGTTTTGCAATTTTTTTCTACATCCTGGATATAAGTCTTTTATCACATACAAGATGTGCAAATATGTTCTTCTAGTTGTGGCTTGAACTTTGATTCTTGTAACAGTGTCATCCAAGAACGAAAAGTTTTAAATTTTAGTAAAGTCCAATGTTTCATTTTGGTCTTTTAGCACTATGCTTTTGTTATCATATTTAAGAAATCTGGCCAGCTATGGTGGCTCATTATAATCCTAGCCCTTTGGAAGGTTAAGGTGGGAGGATCTCTTGAGATCTGGATTTCAAGACCAGCCTGAGGGGAGAGGAAGGGGGAAAGGGAGTGGAAAAAGGAAGAGGGGAGGAGATGGGTGTGTTCCCACCTAATGGGCACAATGGAAGGGCATATTCCACATCTTTTAAGTGTGGGACACAACTACAAGGACTTTACCTAATAACACAAACATTGGAATCTAATTGTACCCTCATATTCATTTGAAATGTAAAATAAAATAAAATAATAAAAACTTGTTGGGAAATAATAATTAAAAACACATATACCTCATCTCTACAGAAAATAACTTTTTTTAAAAATTAGCCAAGTTTGATACTGTGCACCTGTAGTCCTTTCTACTCAGGACTAGATAGCCAACATAAAACATATCCTTTTAGAGTCATCAAAAATTCTTAAGAGTGCAAACGAGTGCTGAGAACAATAAAAAATAAAGGTCAAGAACTGTTCTAGGATTGCTTAAGCTTAGAAATTTGAGGCTATTGTGACCTACAAGCATAACAATGCCCTCCAACCTAGGAGACAGTTCTTATTAAAAAAAAAAAAAAAAGGAGGGGGAGGAGGTAGAGAAAGAAGAAGGAGGAAGGAAGAAGGAGTAAGAAGAATTTGTCTAGTTGGTGGGTGTCACACTAGAAAATGGGATTATCTGGTTCCCTGGCCCACAGTAGTCATGGAAACACCCTACCAGGAAGAAGTCAGTCAGGTAATTCTGTCCTACAAGCCACAGAGTTGGAAATACTATCAGAACAGAATTGATGAGGTGCACCTGCCTCCATCAAGACTCATCCCGAGAGAAACTCTTCAAAGGAACAGTGCACAAGAGTCTGGGAAGCTTGCCTGATGATAAAAGCCCACCATATTCTCTTTGGTACATCTGAATACATGTCACTATTCAGAAAAGGCTACCTTAAAGGTCCTCCAATCAGAGCAAAGTTTCTAAAACTATCTGCATATAAAAGAGGTTGTGACTCACACAGTATTTGGGTCTTTGTAGGTTATGAATTCCCAATAATTCCCCTAAACATTTATGTTATATTCTATAATTTCCCATTTCCTGATGACGTCTGGAACCAATCTATCTTATCTGTGTTCAGGAGAGAATGGACTGTACAATACTGTGGTGACCAATCCCCAGGCAGTGAACTAGAACCAGTCTTTAGCTTTTTCAGAACCTGGCCACAGAGTAAGAAGTGAGTGGTGGGCAAGCAAGCAAAGTTTTGTCTGTATTTGCAGCCACTCCCAGTCCCATTACCCCTGACCTTCACCTATGTCATATTAGCAGCAGCATCAGAATCTCACAGGAGCACAAGCCCTACTGTAAATGGCACACGTGTGGTATCAGATTGAGGTTGTATGCGCCATCTCCGTAAGACTCTGCAGTCTGACGATCTGAAGTGCAGCTGAGGACAGAAGCAACACACTCTGGCTGTCACTGTAAGACAAGCTTGGGGCTCCCTCTGACTCTGCATTATGGTGAATTGTATAATTACTTCAAAATATGTTACATTGCAATAATGACAGAAATAAAGGGCACAATAAGTGCAATGCACCTGAATCCCCCTAATACTATCCCCACCCCACCAGTTCATGGGAAAACTGTCTTCCATGAAGCCACTCCCTGGAGCCAAAAAGGCTGGTGATTGCTGGTATGTTACATATTAATAGGTCTCAACAAATCTGAAGCTGAGAACTTAACAGAAGGTTAGTATCATACTTTAAAAACCAAAACTGAGGTTTCTGCCATGTGCTGACAGTTGGTGCTATTGCAGGAGCATCATTACATTTCGTTCTAATTCAATTTGTAGAGCTTTAAATATTGCTTAATGAAGAAATACTTTCTGAATAATTTATGTTTGGGATGGTTTGTAAAGATACAATGTGTCACTTAACACAATCTTTTGTTAAGGAAACACTTTGGCGTAATTAATATTTTGTATCTCAGACAAAGCTATAAACATTGTATTGCTATTGAAGAGTGCCCTCTATGAAAAATTGTTAATTCCCACCATTGTTAGTTTTCTTGTCTCCTCTTAATTGGCTAGTTTTAATCTGCTCTGTGGGAAAATCAGATAATTCAGCTTAATAGAACTATATTCGGAAAGAGTCAACAAGCTTTAAGTAAAGCCTGACTCTTCAATGAGTCAAGGATTTGAGATTTCATCTACTTATACACACATCAGACACATCATAATCCCTTTGTGGGGGGAGGTGAAAGTACTTTTTTACTTGTTCTCTTTATTTCCTAGCTTTGGGCTATGTTACAAATACAGGGAGGTTGAAATTAAGCGCTAAGTAGTTTCTAGATCAGTTAGATTTTACTGAATTAGAGATAATATAAATACATTACTTAGTTGTGAAAGATTTCTACTACAAAACTTTTAGAAGTGATCAAGGAATAAAGCAATGTCTCAGGCTACAGAATCAACACCCATAAATCTGTAGCCTTTATATATACCAACAATAGCCAAACAAAAAAAACAGTCAAGGACTCTATTCCTTTCATAGTAGTGCCAAAGAAGATGAACTATTTGGGCATTTACCTAACAAAGGATGTGAAAGATCTCTATATAGAGAACTATGAAACTTTAAGAAAACAAATAGCTGAAAATGTTAACAAATGGAAAAATATACCATCCTCATGGCTGGGAAGAATCAACATTGTTAAAATGTCTATACTACCCAAAGCAATATATAATTTTAATACAATTCCTATCAAAGCTCCATTGTCATATTTTAAAGATCTTGAAAAAATAATACTTCATTTTATATGGAATAAGAAAAACCTCTAATAGCCAAGACATTACTCAGAAATAAAAACAAAGCAGGAGGAATCATGCTACCAGACCTGAGACTCTACTATAAATCAATAGTGATCAAAACAGCATGGTACTGGCACAAAAACAGAGAGGTAGATGTTTGGAACATAATAGAGAACCAAGAGATGAATCCAGCTACTTACTATTACTTAATCTTTGACAAGCCAATTAAAAACATTCAGTGGGGAAAAGACTCCCTATTTAACAAATGGTGCTGGGTGAACTGGCTGGCGACCTGTAGAAGACTAAAACTGGACCCACACTTCTCACCACTAACTAAGGTAGACTCTCACTGGATTAAAGATTTGAACTTAAAACACGAAACTATCAAAATATTCAAAGAATGTGCAGGGGAAACTCTTGAAGGAATTGGTTTGGGTGAATATTTTATGAGGAGGACTCCCCAGGCAATTGAAGCAGTATCAAAAATACACTACTGGGACCTGATCAAACTAAAAAGCTTCTGTACACCCAAGAACATAGTAAGTATAGCAAGCAGACAGCCCTCAGAATGGGAGAAAATATTTTCAAGTTATGCCTCCGACAAAGGTTTAATAACCATAATACACAGAGATCTCCAACGTATTAGCAAAAAAACGAACAAGTGATCTCATCTCAGGATGGGCAAAGGACTTGAAGAGAAACTTCTCCAAAGAAGACAGGCGCACGGCCTACAGATACATGAAAAAATGCTCACCATTCTTAATCATCAGAGAAATGCAAATCAAAACTACTTTGAGATATCACCTAACTCCAGTAAGATTAGCCCACATGACAAAATCCCAAAACCAGAGATGTTGGCATGGATGTGGAGAAAAGGGAACACTTCTACACTGCTGGTG
>CAUYON010126860.1:0-10989 GCA_963573935.1 Arctocebus calabarensis | reverse complement strand
TTTATTTAGAGCCTATATTCAAAAGATGACGCATGTCTAAGAAGAATGTAAAAACAGAAAGTATTGTGTTGATTTGTAGAGTGAATGCTTTTCCGCTAGTTAATTATAGTTAGAAGAAGTTAGGTAATGGGAAAAAGCTATAGATTATAGATTAAGTGTGTACGTGACTACCAGTGTATATAAGGTGGACCAGAATAAAGACAATTTGCTACACGCCACCTGGAGAGTGTGTAGTCTGTTTCTTGTATTTCCCCTAATAATTATAGGTATGAGTTCTGCACCTGGGGCAAAGCTACTATCCCTCAGGTCTCTGTTCACACAACAGAGTCCTTGATTGTTTTTTCTCCTTGACTATTGTTGGTATGTATAAAGGCTACAGATTTGTGAGTGTTGATTTTGTATCCTGAGATGTTGCTGTATTCCTTGATCACTTCTAGGAGTTTTTTTAATTGATTCCCTGGAGTTTTCCCTGTATTGTCTGCAAAGAGTGACAGTTTGATCTCCTCTGGTCCTATTTGGATCCCCTTGATTGCCTTCTCTTGCCTGACTGTGGTGGCTAAGACTTCCATTACAATGTTAAAAAGCAGTGGAGACAGTGGGCATTCTTGCCTGGTTCCTGTTCTGAGTGGGAATGATTTCAATTTTACTCCGTTCGATATGATATTAGCTGTGGGTTTGCTGTAGATGGCCTCTATCAGTCTAAGAAATGTTCCTTCTATACCTATTTTCTTAAGCATTCTGATCAAAACCTGAAAAGGTGCTGGATATTATCAAAAGCTGTAGATGGCCTCCATCAGTTTAAGAAATGTTCCTTCTATACCTATTTTCTTAAGCATTCTGATCAAAACCTGAAAAGGTGCTGGATTTTATCAAAAGCATTTTCTGCATTGATTGAGAGAACCATATGGTCTTTGTTTTTTAATTTGTTTATGTGATGTATTATATTTATGGATTTATGTATATAGAACCATCCTTGGGACCCTGGGATGAAACTCACCTGCTTGGGCTGTATAATTTGTTTTATGTGTTGTTGGATTCTGTTTTCTGTGATCTTATTGAATATTTTTTGCATCAATATTCATTAGAGATATTGGTCTATAATTTTCTGTTCTTGTTGGGTCTTTTCCTGGTTTGGGTATCAGGGTGATAATTTGCTTCATAGAATGTGTTGGGAAATATTCCTCCTTTTTCCTTGTTTTGGAAAAGGTTAAGTAATATAGGTACTAGTTCCTCTTGAAAGGTTTGGTAGACTTCTGATGTGAAGCCATCTGGTTCCAGGCTTTTCATTTGGGGGATATTTCTTATAGTTGATGCTATTTCAGAATTTGTTATAGGCTTGTTCAACATTTCCACTTCTTTCGGCTAAGTCTAGGAGGGTGGGATGTTTCCAAGTGTTGATCTATTTCCTTTAGATTTTCATACTTCTGAGAATAGAGTTTTATGTAATATTCATTAAGGATTTTTTGAAATTCTGAGGAGTCTGTTGTTAAAATAACAGATCTTTATCATTTTTGATTGACAAAATTAGGTATTCATTCTTCTGGAAAGAAGTAGAAAATGGTTTATCAAAAGGAAGGTTAGATAAAGGTTTATCTATTTTATTCACCTTTTCAAAAACCAGTTTTTTGATTGGTTGATCTGTTGTATGATTCTTTTGTTTTCAATTTCATTTAGTTCTCTAATTTTAGTTATTTCTTTTCTTCTGCTGCGTTTGGGATTGGAATGTGCTTCCTTTTCCAGTTGCTTGAGATGTCCCATTATTGAGTTCTTCTCTTCCCAATCTTTTGAGGAAGGCTTGCAACACTATAAATTTCTCTTTTAGGACTGCCTTTGTGATATCCTAGAGGTTCTGATAGTGTTCACTATCGTTTTGTTCCCAAAATTTGGTAATTTCCTTCTTAATCTAATCTATGACCCAGCTATTGTTCAGCATGAGGTTATTTAGCTGTCATGTTTTTGTATGCATATGTAGGTTCCTATTGTTACTGTGTTCAACATTTATTCCATGATGGTCTGAGAAAATACAAGGACTGACTTCTATTCCTTTAAATTTGCTGAGGTTAGACTGGTGACCTAACGTGATTAGTTTTGGAGGATGATCCATGGGCTGATGTGAAGAATGTGTATTCAGTTTTGTTAGGATGAAATGTTCTGTAGATGTCAGTTAAATGCAATTGTTGAATGGTTAAGTTTAAGTCTAATATTTCTTTGCTTAGATTTTGGAATATCTATAAAACACTGCCAAAAGAGTGTTAAAATCTCTGACTATTATGGTGCTGGAGGAAATCACATTGCTCATGTCTGTTAGAGTCTGTCTTGTAAATTGAGGTGCATTCTGGTGGGGTGCATAAATGCTAATAATTGAAATCTCATCATGTTGAGTGTTGCCCTTAACAAATATGAAGTGACCATTGCTGTCTTCCTTACTTTTTAAAATTTAAATCCTATTGTATCTGTGAATAAAATTGCAATATCTGCTTTTTTTCTGATTTCTATTTGCCTGAAATATAGATGACCATCCCTTCATCCTGAGACTATATTGATCTTTTTTTTTTTTTGAGTGACAGAGTCTCACTTTTTTGCCCCTAGTGGACTGCCATGGCATCACACAGCTCACAGCAACCTCCAACTCCTGGGCTTAGGCGATTCTCTTGCCTCAGCCTCTTGAGCAGCTGGGACTACAGGCACCCACCACAATGCCTGGCTATTTTTCTGTTTTGCAGTTTGTCTGAGGCTGGGTTTGAACCTGCCACCTTTGGTATATGGGGCTGGTGCCCTTCTTGATGAGACACAGGTGCCGCCCTACATTTATCTTTTAAGGTAAGGTGAAACTCTTGAATGCAGCAGGTGTCTGGCCCGAGTTTTTGTATTTGGTCAGCCAACCTGTGCCTCTATAGAGGGCAATTTAAACCATTCAAATTAATTGAGAGTATTGATAAGCCAGATAGTATTTTGGGTATTGAGTTTTTCAAAAGTCCAGTGGACATTTTTAATCCTTTTGCCACTGTGGAATTTGGAATTTGATCAAAAGTTTCTGAGTGAGTTTACTTTTGTGATGGAGGATTGCACTGGTCATTATGGAGGCTAGGTGTGAGAATATCCTGGAGAGCTGGTTTAGTTATGGCAAATTTCTTAAACATGTGAATGTCATTAATGTATTTAATTTCTCCATCATAAATGAAATTCAGTTTAGCTGGAGACAGGATCCTGGGTTGAAAGTTATTTTGTTTTAGGAGATTAAAATTCGATGACCACCCTCTTCTAGCTTGAAAGGTTTCTGCAGAGAGATCTGCAGTCATTCTTCCCCTTGTAAGTTATGGTTTTCTTACATCTGGCTGCTTGTGTAATTTCCTCCTTTATATTAACTTTGGTGAAACTAATTATAATGTGTCTACGAGAATTTTTATTTGGGTTGAATTGTGCCAGTGCTCTGAAACTGTCTGCTATCCGAATTTCAGAATCCCTTGGCATGTCTCAAAAATTCTCTTTGATTATTTCATGAAGTAGAGCATCTTTATCCTTCATAGCAACCTCATCACTTTCAGGGATTCTGATAAGGCGAATACTAGATCTCTTTGAATTATCCCAGAGCCCTCTGAGAGAATGATCCATTTTTGTTCTCCACCTTTCTTCCTCTTTGAATGTTTGGGAGTGTTCAAAAGCACTGTCTTCAATGTCAGAGATCCTTTCTTCTGCCTGCTTCATTCTGTTACTGAGGGATTCTACTGTATTTCTCAGATCTTTGAAGGCTGCAAGCTCTTGTCTTAATGTGTGAAAATCTTTGGTTATTTTGTCTTTGAATTCGTTGAATTCTTGAGACATCTTTTGAATTGCTCCTTGAAATTCTAATTCCATCTTTACCTCCATTCTGTTGATTTTATTTGCTGTCCAAATTCTGAACTCAATTTCTTACATCTCAGCCATTTGTTTCTGAATGGGATCTTGTGCTGTGTCTGCCATATTGTTCTTTGGGGGAGTTGATCTACTCTGATTATTCATGTTGCCAGAGTTTGTCCGCTGATTCTGCCTCATGTTTGTTTTTCATCACTGGCTAAATGGGTGAAATTGGATTGGGAGTTCCTGGAGTTGTGGTTAAACACCCCTTTGTCAAGGATCTGGGACAGATGACTGCAGCTTTTTCCCCTATAGCTTTGCAAAGGACCCATACAGTATTACAGTGTGAGGCTGAGGAAACCTGCTTGGTGCGGTGGGGTTAGGTGTCTCTGTCTTATATTCAGCTGGTTCTTGGCTGATCCTAGTGGATCAGTGACTCTGGTTAAGGCTTAGCTGTGGAGATATACAAGCAACTAAGACACCCCACACCCCCATGGAAAACAATTGGAAGAGGAAAATCCATCCTTCCTGTTACCACACAACCAGGGTACCACCGGAGAGGGTCCTTGGGTGATTGGCCCAGGTTAGGAGTTGCAAACCAATTGACCCAGTCAGTATGAACTCTCAAGTGTGAGAGTGTGAAAGTTCTCTAGCAACTAGATGATGGAGCTCTACTGGCTGCTCAAATTTGGCTCACTCCAGTGCTCTGTGGAGTCAGAAAGCCCTGCCCAGTAGCAGAGTTGGACCAGGGGGCTATGTTTCTTTTTCCACTTTGCTCCTCTTTCATGCCCAGTCTCTGGTGACCCCACAGGGCTGAGGTCCTGCTCCCTCCAATAAGCAGATGTGTCAAGGCTTTGCCCCTGTCAGAGTCAAAGGAAGGTCAATGCCCTCATGGTCTGGCCACTACCCTCTGCCACCAACCAGCTGCGGGAGCTGAGGCTTGCCTGCCTCAGGTACTCAATAGCCACTGCCGAGAGTTCCACTTGGACTTGGTCTAATCTTGAGATTAATAAGGCAGCAAATATTTTTCTCCCTCAGCCACCATGCCTTTGCCCCTGCCACTTTGCAACACCAGTATTCCTATAGAGTGAGTTCTGGTTTCCTCTGGCAGTCATCAGAGTTGAGGAGGTGTCTCTCCAAGATTAGACTCCTGCGGGATTGCTCTATTGTTGCTGGATCTTTGTGGGAAGTGACCCTGAGCAGTTCCCAGTTGATTTCCATGGCTAGAGAGTTCTGTCTGTAGGAGTAGCTCCAAGAATGCAGGGCCCATGGATCCAGCAGCAGGGTGGGGGATGCTGCACATGGTCCTGGCAGTGCTTGGCGCCTGGTGACCTTGGCAAGGAGAGCACTCAGATCATGACTTTGTGACTCTGGCCGGATGGGGCACAGTGTGGAAGCTCCTGCAGGGCTGAACATGGGGGGGGGTTGGGGCATGGGATGCACAGCTCTAGCAGGGCAAGAGGCAAGGTTCTGGCCAGGTGAAGGCAGAGTGCTTGGTTTGACAGGGCAGATGGCGCGGCTCATGAGCCTCCTCCCACAGTCTTTGCAGTGGTGAGACCTCTGGTTCATCAGGCAAAGGGGGAGGGGTGGACTGGAAGTTTGGAATGGCAGGGAAAACTTTAGTTCAATTTTTCTGCCTGGCAAGAGAGTTCTCAGGGTCACAGGGCCCCTCTGGGGAAGTAGACTCTGCTTCCTACAGCTGTCACCCATGTGGTGAGATAAGAGGTCTTCAGTTCACAGCTCGCCTATAGAAAGCCTACAGGAGTAAATGAAGAGAAAAAGAAAAAAGAAAAAAACTACACAACTTTCTTGGGGGAAGGGATGGACATTTTTCCTTTAGGATTAAAGTACCTGAAGTTTTCTTTCTTGGAGTTGTGGCTTGCCTCAGCAGAGGTGACCTGCAGTTATCACTCTTCTCTGTCAGCTCAGTTCCCAGCCTTCAGCTTAATTGGGTACTTTCTGGACATTATCCTTCCCTCTGGACAGGAGCTTCTGTCAGAGGCTGGTTCCAGTCGGCCATCTTGCTCCTCCCCCTCCATAGGTCAATTTTTGTATATCCCACTGTACCATAATTATAAAGGGTGGCCATAAAGTTCACATGCAATTTTAAAATAGTAGAGCTTCATGGCTACCCTGTATATTTACCTGCTTTTTTTGACTGAGAGAATATATATGTCTATGTGTGTTGTTGGTACTTCACAGCTGTTTTTTGAATTAGTATTTGAATTGAGATAAGAATGGGGTGAAAGTTTATAACTTTTTAATTGTTTGTCAGTAGCATTATTAGAAAAGAAAACATTGGCTTTTTTATATGGATCTTTTTGAAGTAGTGGTGCTGTCTTGCATAGGAAGGAAGTAAAGAAAAACAAAATTGATGAATGGATCTCAGAAGAATCTGTGATGACACCAATGTTTGAGGACTTATTAACTGGTGACCTGCTACAAGTGAATGACGACAGCATTTTAAGTTTAATAGATCAAGATGAAGAAAGGTAAACTATTTTAAGATTTTTATTTCCCTGTGAAGGAATGTTAGCAAAGGCTTCCTTTATTCTGGGAATAGAATAGTGTAGCTTGCCAAAGCTAGTGAATACTCAAGTATAATAATGCTGCTGAAGGATTGATTAAGATGAGGACTAGTGATTAACAAAAAGCAGTTTCAATAAATAGTAACCATCTTCTACTGGGTCTGCTACTGACCAGCTACATGGGTTCAGGAAATTTACTTGGTCTTTTTGGGCCTACTTTCTTCCTTTATAAAAGATCTAATATGTCACCTACCTCACAGAATTGTTGTGAGGATTAAATTTAGTTTAACATGTGTACAGTGCTTAGAATAGTAACTGCATAGTACATCCTAAAACAGCAAACTAGTTTGCATGATCATTTAAAAAATTTTCCCTCATATAAGGACATAATATTTTCCAAATAGGTTTTTTTGTCAGTAAAAGCTTAATGGGAAAGGAAGGGAGGGGAGGAAAAGAGAGGGGAGGGAAGGGGAGGGGCGGAACAATTATTTACTGTTGAAAAGGACAATAAGAAAGAAAACTTGTATTTCTCTAGTATCTAATTTTTTAATATCTAATGATTTAATATCTAATATTTTTAAAGTATTTATTGTTGAAAGGACAATAAGAAAGAAAACTTGCATTTTTTAAATATCTAATAATGCAAGTAACTTGTTTTTCCTTTTGCTTTGACTGTTAGAAAGCTGGATCTAAATGTAGTTCTTTGTTATGACACTGTTTTGTTTTTTGTTAATGTTGCTCTTTGTGTCAATATTAATAGTTTAATATGTCTTGTAGAAAATTATTATATTTTACATTACTTATGAAACAAATTACCTGTAAACTTTATAAATTATAACTGCAGAGTTCTTTTATTTTAAAGCTATAATTATGGATGCTTTTCATTTTGTACATTTGTTATTTACCTGAAAGGAATTCTTTGTTTCTTCAGGCCTGCAGAGGAAACGTCTAAGGAAAAGAATGAGGTATTGTAAAAAAAAAAAAAAAGATCAAAAATATTATTGTTAAAATATGTTATAAAAGGTAAAGTGAAAAAAAGAGAATCTTTTTTGTGAAGACATTGACTTTGATAAAGTGATTAAGAAACAATAGCCATTGATATAGGCATCCTTTTAATAAAAATTAGTTCTTTTAAGAAGTACCTGTGTTTTTGCTCATATAAAAAGATGGATAATTAGTATATACTATAACTGAGGGATTTTTTATGCATATACTATACATTTTATCATTATTTTATTTGGAGGATATTTTGAAACATTATTATTTGTTTTCTAGGTCAAAAACCAAATACATTTTGGAGATGATCCTGATGACTTAACTCAGTCATCTGAAGCCATCTCAGAGGATTGTGAGTTGCCTTACTCGAATTACAAGAACTTTACATTGCTCATTGAACAACTGGGAATGAATTGTAAAGGTAGGCCCATTGCATAAGTATAAGCCCTTTTCAAGTATCCTAAAGTAATGTATGCACACATTGCTTACCACTGCACTATGGTGATAATATGTTATAGTGGCACTCATATCATAAATATGCTTTTTGTTAAAATAGAATAACTGTGATGTATTGTACATTCTCAGCAAAAGAGCTATGATAATTCCACTGTACTTTTCTCAGTGCGAATGGCTCTCCTGGTGTCTTTGGTGACCCTGCCTCTTTCCTATTGTAGCAGGAATTCAGGCAAGGTGGAGAGAAAGCAGAGAGAAAGAATCCCCTGAACACCAGTGATAGAAGAGGAATGGGTTTTATTTCAGCCACCTGAGCTGTGACAAATTAGAATCTAAAATGAGGCCAAACTCCCCTACTAGCTCTGTCCCTGTCCTTTTATTGGAAAGGGACAAAGGAATTACCATATTACTTCTCATTGGAGGTGTCAATCATGTGCAGGGTTTATAGAAGCAGAAGCAAGCAGCAAGTGTTTGTTTCAAGGACCCAGGAAATTAAGTTTTAAGAATTCTTCAGAGCTCAGTTAAAATGGGGGGAGGGTGTCACCTTGCAGGAGTGGGCGTGGGCTTCAGTGAGAAGTACTCCCCCTTTTTTCAAGTCAGAACATGTTTTCCAGATATCCTCTCTATGTTTTCTTTCTTTTTCTTTTCTTTTCTTTTCTTTTTTTTTTGCGACAGAGTCTCACTATGTTGCCCAGGGTAGAGTGCTGTGGACTCATAGCTCACAGAAACCTCAGATTCTTGGTCTTAAGCGATTCTCTTGCCTCAATCTCCCAAGCAGCTAGGGCTATAGGTGCCTGCCACAATGCCTGGCTATTTTTCTGTTGCAGTTGTCATTGTTGATTTTAGCTGGCCCTGGCTGGGTTTGAACCTGCCAGCCTCGGTGTATGTGGTCGACACCTTACCCACTGAGCTATGGGCACTGCCTACTGTCTTTATCCAAGTTCATGTTTTCATTATCTCCCAGCTGCAATGCTGTAATAACCCTAAAACTGTTTTCTCTGCTACTCTACTTCCTGAAAGCCTGGTTTACTCTGGAATCATACTTATATATTTTTTAAAAACTCAGATCTGATTATTTTATGCCCATGCTTAAAACACAACTATCACTTCTCATTGCCGTAGGGCTGGAGATCTCAGTTCTCTAGCTTTCTCCTGTATCATGTCATGCCCTTCTTTCTTTCTGGATCCCAGACACTGTCTTAGGTTTTTGTATCTGCAAGCAATAGCTCTAGTGAGGTATAATTGACATATGATAAAATGTACAATTTGGTAGGTTTCCCTGTGTATATGCATGTAAAGCCATCGCCATAATCAAGAGAGTTAACATAGACATCACTTGTAATAGTCCCTTCATGCCTTTTTATATTCCCTTGTTAAGAAACTAATAAATTGTTTTCCAAATTATTTGTGCCATTTTCCCATTACCATTAGCAGTGTAGGATAGTCCCCAAGTTGCTAGGTTTGGTCATAAATACTTGGTATAGCCAGTTTTTTTATTTTTTATTTTTAACTATTCTGTGTGTGTATTATACATATCACGATGTTTATATGTGCATTATCCTAATGACTAAGAATAACATTTTTTATGTCCTTATTTGCTGTCTGTACATCTTCTTTAGTGAACTGTCTTTTCAAATCTTTTGCCATGTAAAATATATGTTTTCTTATCTGTTGAATTTTAAGAGTTCTTTATATATTCTGAATATTATTCCTTTATTAGCTATGGTTTTTGCAAGGATTTTTTTTTTCCAGTTTGTGGCTTGTCTTTTAATCCTTCTAATAGAGTATCTTTTGAAGAGCAGTGTGTTTAATTTTGATGAAGTCCACTGTTCAAGTATGGATTTTAGTTTTGGGGTCATATCTAAGAATCTTTGCTTTGCACAGGTTACAAAGATTTTCTCTATGCCTTCTTCTAGAAATTTTATAGTTTTAGTTCTTAAGTTTAGATCTATTCTGCATCTTGAGTTCTCTTTAGTTTATGGTTTGATGTATCAATTCAAGTTCATTTTGGGGATGTCCAGTATCAGTATCATATGTTGAAAAGGTGGTTCTTTTCTCTACTGCATTGCTATTGTGCCTTTATCATAAATAAGTTGACTGTATATGTAGGTCTATTTCTGGACTTCTTATGTGTTCCATTTTTCTACGGATGTTCCTCATGTTACCATTAGATTACATCCTGATAAACCTATCATAATCCAAAAATTCATTTGCTGCCCCAATAACCTCATTGTAAAGTTGAAAAAAAATATGTAAAACCATCTTAAGTTGGGAACTGTCTGTATTTGGCTCTCATTATACAGGTTGAATATTCCAAAAATGTTAAAATTTGAAATGCTCTAAAATATGAAACTTTATGAGTATCAGGCATGGAATTTTCCGCTTGTGTCGTCATGTTGACACTCAAAAAGTTTTAGGTTTTGGAGCATTTCAAATTTCAGACACAAACTTTTTGTTTTATGCACAAAATTATAAAAAGAGTTATATAAAATTACCTTTAGGCTATGTGTATAAGATACATATATATATGATATATACATGTATTTCTTGTTTAAAATTATGTAGCAGAAATAAGAATTAATGATATATATTTTTCTTGTTTCTGCTATATAATTCTAAACAAGAAATTATGAACCAAAATTATTCTTTTTTAGAATTTATTCATCCCCAAGACATATAATTGTGTATATGTAAATATTCCAAAACAAACTAAACCCCTTAAAATCTGAAGCACTTCTGAAGCACTTTTGGTCCCAAGAATTTTGGATAGGGGATGCTCAACTTGTACTAGTATCATACCATTTGGATTGCTATAGATTTATAATAATTCTTGAAATTAAACCTCCAATTTTTTCTTGTCTTTTCAAGATTATTTTTTTTCAATTAACATGTATTGTATTATTCTTTATTACATTATTTCCCCTCACCCCCCAGTGGTGAGACAGAATCTATTCACAGAAAAGAATACAGAAAACACTAAAGCTCCTGGTAGAGGGAGAGAACTCCAGTGGGGAGAGAGACTCTCTGTTTTTCTCTTGGTCTTTCCCCATCTCCTCCTTTAGGCCTTTAGTCTCAGGGTATACATAGGTGCATGGGTTCCCTGGCCAGGAAAGAATGAATACAGTCCCTTCCACCAGGGGCAAGGTGAATGAATGTATCAATGAATGGATACAGTCCA